>JBAMJV010002688.1:0-122422 GCA_037951105.1 Echinarachnius parma
GAAAAGATAGACGCATGGGCTTTAAAATGCTACAATCTTCGATACAACTTGAATGTTAAAAAATACGACACAAGAGTAAAATTTCCCAATTGAATACTTCGGCCCATTTTGCGACATTTGACTTCTGACCGTCCTCCATTCTGAAACGCACTGCGTATTCCCTGATTTGAAATAAATGACAAATAATGTACCATTTTAAAAGGAAATCATCATGCATTGCAATGACACTAAAAGAAAAAAATACAATTTGACAATAAGAGTGATATAATCGATCAAAGTTGAGTTTTCGAACTTTTTTTGAGGGGTTTATATAACACCACGTGGGGGGGGGGGAGGGGGGAGGGGCACTTTGGGGCTACTGTCCAGGGCCCGTACAGGATAAAAATTACTGGCATTGCTGTTTTCATAATAGGTACCCCCTAAGGAACGATATCCACCAACTTTTGTCCTTGTGACGGTGTTCAACTATATAGATAAATGCATTTTTGGCCCCCTTTTTGGGCCCCTTGGCTTACGGTACAGAATATGACCCGGCAGCAATTAATTTCATTGACCCTTGGCCACATACTAATTATGATGAGACCATCAAACCTTTTGTCTCTCTTCAACTAGATAAACGCTCTGGGCCCCGGTCTAAATGTAGTTTGAAAATGGAACGTGGCACACCTTGGCCCCGATGCAGAACTGATACAATCGATGGTAAATTACAATTACCGGCAAGTCAAAAACTTTTGCGCGTTTCAACCAATCAGATTTGCGCATTTAGAACTCATGATCTGACTTACAAAACTTACAATCGATTGTCTCTCTTTCTTCAACGGGGCCAAGGTGTGACACGTTATCCCTTCAGCCACTGCAGCTGATGTACAATTTAATCATGACATTCCTATGTGTACAATAGTTCATACAGACAAGTGAATGCAAGTGTTTGCATAAATGTCGGTTTCCCTTTCTTCATGTCATTAACTTTTTGTTGAGATCATATAGGGGCACGGTGGTGTAGTGTGGTCGGACCGATTTTTTATTTAATTTTTTTATTTTTATTTTTATTTATTTTTTTTTTTTTTTGGGGGGGGGGGGGGGGGGAGGGCGAGCGAAGGGATGGGAGGCACACTTAAACAAATATTTGATTTGACACAAATGTTCCCGTTCCGGTTTGTATTGTTTTTGACAAATTATTGGGTAGGAGGGGGGAAGCACGTGCCCCTCGTGCCGCCCGTAGCTATGCCACCGGGGTACCCAGCACGTGTGTTGTGTTTGGGTGTATGAGAGTGTTTCGGTCATTCGGTGGTGTGGGAGGGAGGGGGGGGGGGGGGGGGGGGGGGGGTCGTGTACCCAAGCTTATTTTCGTTTCATTTAAAATGTAAATTTCGGAAATTAATACACACAACAAGGCAACTACTCTTTAAACCAATCAATTATATAATTAGATGCTTAAAGGGGTAGTTTAGTTTGGTATAGAGGGCGCTGCACGAAATAATTGTTTTGTAAGGTAATGAAAAACTGAGTGTAAAGTTTGAAAGAGCATGACATTTTAATGGCAGAATAAACTTTATTTGATCATAATCGGCTCAGAAACGGCTGAAATATAAATAAATATATCCGATCGGAATAAATCCTGGGCCCAGATTTATTCGATGATTTGTTTAACAATTGTAAAAATGTTTAAAAGAGGTTTTTAAATAGATGTTGATGATCTCTCTATTTAATCATTATTTCAACAAAACATCACATGCATAATGCTGTATGGAAAATGGTTGAAATCAATGCTTTTTTAGAGAGCTCCGTCTTGTGTTTTAATGGCTCTTTTTGAATGATAACAGGCTTTTTAATTAGTCATTTTGTAATTTTCTATACCTTTCGAGCATGGTGGAGTTAATGATATTAGTTTGTAGTGTTATTGTGCAGGTTTTGGTTACTAAAGCTCAGCCTTACCAAAACTGTACTACCCCTTTAAAGAGATCTAGTAACTTTGTTGACATGTGCAAAAAGCGATGAATGGTTGATACAATGTATTTTGTTGTTATCTGATATGACTGGGTTTTGTGTGAACATTTCAAGTTAAATGGACGTTATATGGCTGAGTAATGAGCAAAAATGCAAAGTGATATCCACTAACTCATTACAATGGCTTTGTACAGGGTTACGACTATCCAGTGGATAGTTTAACATATGAGCACTTCAATCGTAAACATATTTTTCACGAAAGGGAAATTTGCAAACCGAAACCTGTCCATTCTTCTATTGTTAAAACAAATACAACAAGGTATGCGGGGAACTGCTAGAACTCCAATTTGATTTGGAGGATTTGGACAGTGTTACTAGATCCCTCTATTTAATGTGGCATATTGGCGTAAATACATTACGCTAAAAAGGTATATTATATCGATACTGTACATAATTGTGTTGTTCAGGGCCCCGTTGCAGAAACTGATGCAATCGATTGTAAAGTAAAAAAACATGCCACTTTAAACCAATCAGATTTGCGCATTTGGTCACATGATCAAACAATTAATTGCAACGTTACAATCGATTGCATATCTGCAACGGGGCCATAATTATGCCAGCTAAACAAGCATGCTTATCGGTCCCACAATAGACAACGGGTGGAAGGAGGAAATAACTCTGTATGTATTCCACTGTATAAAGTACATCCCGAAGGTGCCCATTGCCCATTACTGCGTGTATACTTGCATATTGTGCATAATATGAAACGAATATTATCACTTTTCTGTTTGCGTATATATGACGCATTAATGCACTGTGATTCCCGCCTTACTATAAACATGATATAATAGGAATACAGATCGACGGCCTCCGGGGTACGAAGTCCACACTGCATGAGTATATCATCTAAATCAAGTTGCTCCACGAAAATAACGATAGAAGTTAATACCAAAGAGTCACCCGAGCGTGATACATGCATTGAATTCAAACCTTTTCTAAAAAAGATTCCTTTTCTGCTGCCTTGAATTTTGTTTGCTGTTCGAAAATATAATTTTGTTAAGAATATTATGATAATACATAATACAATGGCGTATCCAGATATTGTCAACTGGATCAACTAAACGCGAAACGGAGGTCGCAATGTTCATGGAATGCCAAAGGCAGCAGCATGTGCCATATTAGGACATATAATTCTTGTGTACGTTCTATGGCTTTTTGTTGTGGTATCTGAACGAAAAGTGGTTGGATCCCACTTGATAGATGCGTAGCTGCGGGGGGCGGGGGGGGGGGGGGGCACAAGATTGGACGTGCCCCCCAATAATTTGACAAAACTATACAAAACATTGGCCAGGGGTAAAGATAACTAAAGTAACTACCGGACTATAGACTTTTACTTGCATTTTGTAAATAAGCACATGCGCATCGTGGCACCCCTGTCCTGCACACACACACTTTTTTAAAGTGATTTTTTTATTCCTCCAAATTAATACATTTACAATTGAATATACATAAAGAAAATATGTCCAATGTGAACATCTTAAACAGAGAATACAACAAATTACAATTCTAATGAAAGAAAGTATAAATAATTACCTTGCATACATAAACAATTACAAATCTTACATCACGTAATTATAAAGTACAGACGAATAATGATAATTGGAGGTTTTTAAGCTATGATAAAAAGAAGAAGAAAAAACAAAAACAAACAAACAAACCCCCTCTACCCCCTACACCCCCCCCCCCCCCCCCCCCCCCCCCCCCCGGCACACTCACTCGCTCACACCTGGTCGGTAATCTGCTCAAATTCCTTTAGAAATTATTTTTTACAAAATACATACTTATCAATACTTTTAAATGTGACAAGCTCACGGGAGAAATATCGTTTTATTCTAAACTGCCTTACAAATTAAATCTGATTATAATTTAACTGTTTCCCATTTTTGTAAGTGTAGCCCTAATTTCCCCATTTTAATTGCTATTTTCTCTTCTTGATCCTTATAATCTAATAAGAGTTTCTGTATTTTATCAATGGTTGGTAGTACACCCTCTTTTTTAAATACAAATAAAATATATTTTACCATAAAAATTATAGTATTACACATTTTTATTCTATTTGAATCACCCGACAATCCAACAAATATATCTCGCCAATTTAATTCCTTCAATTCATCTAACTCATAACGTTGTATCAAAGCTTGCCATATCAATTTTACATTTAAACAAAACAAAAATATATGTGAATATGTTTCCTTTTCCTGTTTACAGTACGAACATAAATTATCTTCAACAAATCCAAATCTAAATAAATGTTCTTTAGTATAAATTGCCCCATGCAGCAACTTAAATTGAAACTCTCTCTGCTTCCCTATCATTAATGTTATTCGTGGTCTAAAAAAACATTCACTTAGTTCTTTATCTATATAATTATAATTATTTTGTCCATCCCTTATTTGTAAATCATATGACTTTTGCAATTCTCGAATAAAGTAATCATATATTTTTCTTGATGGTACATCCCACACACACATGCACGCACACACACACACACACACACACCAGTATCTGCAAGAATAGTTGGGCTTGAAGGAGGGAGATTTTGAACCGGAAGAAGAAGAAGAAGAAGAAGAAGAAAGATTCTGAACTAAGAAACATGAATGTCAAGGGCGTTACCCCCGTACCCCACCCCCTTACCAACTCATACTAGCTCTGCCACTGCAATGGACATTTTGTATTCGTGTTAGCTACGGGCTTTCTATACTGGGTGTAAATTGTTCACCACAGCACCCGTAGTTATGGCGTGTTCAAGGGATCTAGTAACATTGTCTAAATCCACAAACTGTATAAGATAGTGGTTATGCAATATCTTGTATTCGTATACCATTAGAAACTTGGGGCATATTTTTTTTCTTCTAAATTTCCCTTTCGTTAGATAGATATTTACGATTGAAGTGTTCAGATTTTTAACTATCAAATGGATTATCATGATTGTGTTAAAAGTCAGAGCAATGATCGATTTTTTTAAATAGCAAATATAACCCTTGCATTTTAGCTCATTACTGGGCCATAAAATATTACATCCTAATTAACATAAACTGTTCACACAATACTCACAGCCTTTAGAGGATATGTCAGATCACACAACTACACATTAAACCAACCATTCATCAGTGTATGTACATGCCAATCAATAAAATAAAATAATCGATAAAATAGACCCATTAGACCCATTCCCATTCTGCCAATTGCAGAATGCGAATTTATTTTCAACTTCTGCCATGGACCTGGGTTTCAACCCTTCTTTGTAACATTCGATTGATTTGAATAAATAAAGATGATTTATAATAATGGAGGTATTATGTAGAATATGAGGTTTTTTTCAGAAAAGGGATGGGATATTATTTTAACCAGTGGCAAAGGATGGACTTACATAGTGGTTCACATTACTTGCATATTCAACTTCTTTCCCAATTTGTTTGTTTTTACTGTGGTGAATTGATGTCCCCCTTTCTCGAGCCAAACTGCACGTTCTTGACCGCTAGATGGCGACAAACCCTACAAATCCACTTTACAAGAGAGATTTTAATTATGATAGACACTAGACATGCTAGACTAGATAAACCACATCTCGTAATCATGATAATAAAAGTAGATGTGTAGGGCTGGACGGGTCCAAAGTGTTGCGTCTCAAATCAGTATAAATCGGTTTTAACTTGACACCGTACATTTGTAAAGGAAAATCCTGAGATGGCGATTTATGAAGAACATATCCGACTGACGTATTGAATTTCAAAATTTAAAGGGATCTAAAGTAACTTTGTCCGATTTATCAAAACTTTATTGGAACTCTAGCGGAATACATTGTTGTATTGGTATTTACATAGAAGCATGGAAAAGGTTTCAGTTTTTTTCGAATTTTCCTTTCGTTAAAAAGAATATGTACGATAGAAGTATTCAAATGTTAAACTATCCACTGGATAGTCATAACCATGTACACAATCAGTGAAATGAGTTAGTACTAAATATCACTTTGCATTTTCGCTCATAACTCAGTCATCATAATCCATTTAACGTGAAATGTTCAAACATTACTTAATGGACATATCAGTTCACAACCATACACATACATATGTACAGTCAAACCTGTCTTAGTGGCCACCTGTCTATAGCAGCCAACCTGCCTATAGCAGTATAGTGGCCACTAAAAATGATCCCCTGCAGAGAAAAACAATGTAATGAACCTGCCTACATAGGCCACCTGTCTAAAGTGGCCACTTTTCTTTCTTCCCCTGGGTGGTCACTATACACAGGTTTGACTGGATATCCATTGAATCAGAAGAAGAATACATCACAGTACATGATACTAAAGTAGTATCCTTAGAAACGTAATTTCACGTTATCTTATTTTACTTCTACTTTTTGTATACAGGCATATATACGTAATTATGTAAGTCTCCGATCATATCCATCAACGCATGCACTCATTTATATAATTATAAGTTTATTCAACACATAACAGTGACTGTAATTATACCCGTTTAGGTTCAACATATTTTACTAACTTGTTATTTCATTATAAAAGGCCGGTCATATTTGCGGTAGTGGACATAGTTGAACGTAGTGGTGGCTAACGTTGTTGATACCCCGAAACAGATCAATTTGTCGCTTCTAAAGCCAAATTCTGCGAGAAATACACAGCGAACAGGCGACTCTGGCAAGAAACCCGCACGCATTACTCCGCGCACGCGAACGAGCGATACGAAAACATAGCGGTGGTCGCGCCGCACTGAATTGCATTCTTGGACTGACCGCCGGTCCTTTTCCGTTCACCCTTCAGGGCTACTGTCTGGCCCCCCGTACAGGATAAAACTGCTGTCATTGGTGTTTTGGTTATCTCTGTTGTGAAATACTTCTATTGTAAAAAAAAATAGCCATGTCTCTTTTCAACTAAAAGAAATTAGCCATGTCTCTTTTCAACTAAACCCATCCAAAAAAGTTCGGAAACTCAAGTTTGATCGATTATATCTATTTTCTTATGAAATCATAATGGTTATATTTGGTATCACTTGAAAGAGTGTGTATGCCTCTATATTTGAGAATGGGGGAATGTCAGAAGTGAAATGTCACAAAATGCGCCAACAAACTTCAGTTGGAAGGTCTGACACTCATATCACGGTTTTTCTCAAGTTCAAATTCTTTCGACGATGAATATCTTGACAATTTTTATACTGTTAAAAATCATCGTTGACCGATGACACCTCACTTGGAATGATTATGAAAGCCGGGTAGGTACAATTAAGGTGAATATTGGGGAAGATCGACAGCAAAATTTAAACAAAATGCATTTGATTGTGTGAAATTGAAGGCGTTGCATCCAAAAACGACTTTTTGTAGGGATATTTTAGTACTTTACTTTACATAATCATTATGAGATTCAACATCATGTTGAAGCGTGTTAATTTGTCAATAAAAAAATGCCCCATTCATAGTGGTAATGTGACTGAGGTGTGTGTAGTACCTGTAAATGTATTGGGCTCAAAATTACACGTTGCAAGGTCGAAGTTCTACCGTTTGATATGAGGACATACCTACACGGTCAAATGGGCAAAGAGGGCGCTAATATGCCAGTTCTGGTCAGTTTGCGTAGGTTTAGAGAAATTTGATGCATTTTCAATACATCAAGTTTGTGAGTTTCATGTACTGCACATTCACATTCATATTCAAGATAAATTAACGAGCTTTCCGATAGTGCAGTGCAACACGGAATGATGATAGAGTTATGATTAATACAACAATATCTTACCAGAATCTTGAAACAAGAAGCCACGGTCTTAAATGCATAGCATTTCCCAGCTAGCCACCTGACGTCGGGCCGATGTCGGAATTTGGTTGCCGGATGTCGGCATATCGCCGTTGGCTCGAGGTTAAAATGTCCGCCAGCCCAACATCGTCACGACGTCATTTTTGTGATATATTGGCATAACGTCATTTTCCGACAATGGCCCAACATCATCTCATGACATGATGTTGGGCCATTGTCGGAAAATGACGTTATGCCAATATATCACAAAAATGACGTCGTGACGATGTTGGGCTGGCGGACATTTTAACCTCGAGCCAACGGCGATATGCCGACATCCGGCAACCAAATTCCGACATCGGCCCGACGTCAGGTGGCTAGCTGGGTTATAGACCCCCATATCCGGTTTTACTGCACACACCCCATTGCAATAGCATAATTATTACAGGCGAGACATGACTTTAAGGAAAAATAAACACGCTTTCACATGATGTTAAATTTACTGATGATTATGCAATGTAAAACCCCAAAAACATCTCCTCCAATAGTCGTTTTTCCGTGCAACGCCTTCAATTTCACAAAATGAAATGCATTTTGCAACATTTCACCAAGTTCGGCCCTCCCCATATTCAGCTGTACCATACTTAACCGGTTAATACAATGGTTACGGACATAATTGTATTGAAAAGATAGACACATGGGCTTTAAAATGCTACAATCTTCGATACAACTTGAACGTTAAAAAATACGACACAAGATTAAAATTTCCCAATTGAATACTTTCGGCCCATTTTGCGACATTTGACTTCTGACCGTCCTCCATTCTGAAACGCACTGCGTATTCCCTGATTTGAAATAAATGACAAATAATGTACCATTTTAAAAGGAAATCATCATGCATTGCAATGACACTAAAAGAAAAAATACAATTTGACAATAAGAGTGATATAATCGATCAAAGTTGAGTTTTTTTTTTTTTGAGGGGTTTATATAACACCACGTGGGGGGGGGGGGGGGGGGGGAGGGCACTTTGGGGCTACTGTCCAGGGCCCCGTACAGGATAAAATTACTGGCATTGCTGTTTTCATAATAGGTACCCCCTAAGGAACGATATCCACCAACTTTTGTCCTTGACGGTGTTCAACTAGATAAATGCATTTTTGGCCCCCCTTTTTTTGGCCCCCTATAGGCTTACGGTACAGGATGTGACCCGGCAGCAATTAATTTCATTGACCCTTGGCCACATACTAATATGATGAGACCATCAAACCTTTTGTCTCTCTTCAACTAGATAAACGCTCTGGGCCCCCGGTCTAATTTGAGAACACCTCTGGACACTTATCAGGATTGTAAAATGTAGAAAACCCAGGATACGAACAGAACGTTATAATGGGAACATGACGGAACAGGGATACTCCGACGATGGCAACACAAACTGCGAATTGGGCACTTCCCCCCCAACAACGAAAATATCAACAGCAACAACAACGACTACAACAACAGCACCAACAGCAACATCAACAACAACAACACACCAAGAAAAAAACGAAAACAAATCTCTCCTGATGAGTTCTGATTGTTCAAGACCGTATCGCAGCAATCGGGAAGGCTGTGAGCTGTCCCAATTGTTTTCATTAGGAGTAATTAACAACATAATAGTTTTTAGGTTACTCTAACCGAATTAGAATGTCAAGGATGGTCGATTTGAGAATACTTGCAGGCTTCTCCATAAAGTAAATAATATTGAGTCTTACTTACTGAATATTATTCCGAGTCACTTTTGCTAGGGATTGTGGAACTCGGTAAAATAAAATTAAAAAGTCACAATGTCAGAACCTATCGCCTGGTCTTATTGCTGATGATTTGATAAAGATAAATGGCAACTGGCAAACTGCTCAAGGCCCAATTAAAAAAAAACATCCTATCGTGATATCATGATACATGGTGCTTACCTGAGCTGCTGATTCTCATTTATTCCCTCTCACAAGTCTTAGATCGCACTATTAGCCAATCTTCGGCGCTTCCACACCTCCAACATGTCCAATTAAATGAACTAGACAGCCTTTGTCGGTATAATCATGTTGAACCAAATTGTTTATTTATCCGCGATCCACATTGCTTCAATGTTCTTTAAATCACGGAACATCGATAGCCATGATAAATATGTTATTATACTACCGCAATCTAGATCTGTACAATGAATCCATACCCATGTAATGTTACCATTTCCGTCTGTATAAGTTAATAATGAACTAGACTCTCTCTCTGGTAGCTTTTCGTTTTAGTTCTTATGCGCGATTTAAACAAACAAAACAGTTCAACATTCCATCAAAACATTTGTCTCCAAGCGTACGTCTTTACTGCATTCACACGAATTCATTAATGACGACAGACAGACTCTCCACATTAAAATATACGACATTTGGGCTTATTATGTCGCTGTATCATTTGTACTACTGTATTATTAGTTATACGCACTGCATGCATAATCTACGTTCGTTGCATTATGCAGTCTTGCACGACGTTTGACCCATGACCAGTGACGTAGCTACGACTTTTCCAGTGAGGGCACTGGCGTGAGGTTCCTTATTGCCCTTTAATTTGCTTAGGGGCAATTTAGTGGGTAAATATCAGAGGTAAGGGGTATTTTGAAAACAGAAGCGTGTCACACCTTAGCCTCGTTGCAGACATATTTCGAATCGATTGTAAACGTGCGATTAATTGTAAGTCAGATCGTGTGACTATATATGCGCAAATCTGATTGGTGGAAATGCACATGGCAAAAATATTCAGACTTACAATTAATTCTAATTTACTATCAATTGTTTCTCTCTCTGTTACGGGGCCCTCGGAAATATTTAAAATTGTAATATAATATGCTATGTTTATACACCCATTTACATTGTTTTGTATTAGTTTCAGTTTCCTTGTATTAATGTCAAGAACTATTCTGGAGAATTATGGTGTAGCTAGGTAGGACTGATTGGGAGGCCTGGGGGAGGTGGAGTTGGGCACCCGAGTGATTGGGGCACATCTTTCGTATTGTATTTGACACAGATTGTACATTTCATGTTTTTGTTTTGTTTTTGTCAAATTATTGGGGAGGGGTACGTACCCCAATTTCGGAAATTAATACACAACAACAAGGAAATGATTATACTGCATACAGCAATGAGATTATATCAGATGCTTAAAGGGATAGTTGAGTTCTGGTAAGGAGAGTACAGTTTTAGTGAAACTGAATTTTAGTAACCAAAACCTGCATCATTACATTACAAACTAATAGTTATAACTAGAAAGGAACACAAAATTACAAATGACGTAGTAAAGATCATGTTATCATTCAAAAAGAGCCGTTAAAACGTAAGAGGGCGCTCTCTAAACACTCATCGGTTTCAACCATTTTGAATAAAATATTGTGCATGTGATGCTTTGTTGAAATAGTGATTAGATAGAGAAATAACCAACAACTATTTAAATACCTATTTTGTAAATTTTTTAAAAGAGGAAGCATTTTTTTGAATTTTTAACGGCTGGTTCAAAATTCTCTAATAAACCCGGGGCCCCGGGTTTATTACAAATTGTTATATTTATGGATATTTCAGCCGTTTCTGAACCGATTTTGATCAAACAAAGATGATTTTATTGTTTAAATATTATGCTCTTTCAAATTTTACACTCAGTTTTTCATTACCTCACAAACCAATTAAGTAGTCTAGCGCCCTCTCTACCAAAACTCAACTTTCCCTTTAACTTATAATATTATATTCATGTGAGATTTGCATATACATCGCTAACAAGTTCTACTATACCAATACAGTACAAATGTGTTCAGTGGCGTAATGAGCAAAAACTTTTGGGGGGCAGAACCAAATCCGTATCACCACCGGATATTGCGAAAGAGATTTTTTTGCTAAGGGGGAGGGGGGTTGACCCAATAACGATGCGGAGCATCGTCCACGAGGCGCGAAGCGGCGATTTTTTTGCTATTTTGAACCCCGTATGTGATGTATTTTTGCTAAGTGTGACGTGGTGTGGCAATTAAGATCGGTAAAGCGCGCGCTTTCTGATCTCGAGATCCCGAGTTCGAACCCAGCACACTCCGTTTGTCCTTCAGCAAGACAATTAATCCACATTGCTGCTCTCTACCCATGAGTATAAATGGGTACTTGGTCGGGTGTTAATTAGCCTTCAGCGCCCGGTGGGCTGCTGGGCTAGTATGCTCCCCAGGGAGTTGAGATGGTGCGCAAGATAATTGTGCGGGTTTGACCTGTACCTGATGACCAAGGGTAATAATAAAGCGCTTAGAAACATTGTATTAAGCGCTATATAAATGTAATATATTATTATTATTAAGGGGGGTTTGAACCAATGACGATGCGGAGCATCGTCCACGAGCCGCGAAGCGGCGATTTTTTTTGTTGCTATTTTGACCCACCGTAAGTGATGTTTTCCACATCACAAATTGAACTTGGCAGCCCAAGGGGAGGGGTTTAAACCCCCTACCCCCCGTAGATCCGCCACTGCGAAGGAGCGAAGCGACTGAGCGGGGGTGGGGGTGGCAAGGGGGTGTCCCCCCTCCCACGGTAGAGAGCTTTTGCATTTTTGCACTTGAAACTGTGCAATCTGGTCCATACATGTACCTGGAAAGGAAATCTTGACTATACGACATTTAGTATAATGTGCGTTACCCCTGGGGGGGGGGGGGGGGGGGGGGGTACTCAGATTATAGTTGGACGGGGTTGTGCGGCTGAGACCTCCCAACCCTTACCCACATCCAAGGGTCCTTTTGCTGTAAATAGGTACTCATGTCTATGGATTTTTTTTGAAAAATGGACCCATGTCTAAGGATTTTTGTGAAAAATGGACCCATGTCTGAGGATTTCGAACTTTAAATATTACATTTTTTAGCTGTAATATAAGACAATGGCCAATCATTTTGCATTTTTTTGATACATTTTTGTATTATTAGTGAACTGTACCATACTACAGGGGCGGCGCCGGGGTATTTTCCTAGGGAGGGCGAAAGTGTATACATTGAGGGTGCGAAGCGACCGAGTGGGGGGAGGGCAATTTTTACACTAGAATGGAGCTATATCTGGTGCATATCGGAGGTGAAATTCTCAATTTTTCAAATGATTGAAAACAGTGAATAGTCTTCAATTATGATGCGGTAATTTGCATATATTAATAATGCGAGCGAGCGGAGCGACCTTGAAAATTTTAGCAATTTCACAGGGAAAAATTGCCATTTGTTTCAATATTATTGTATGGGTATATTCGTTTTTATTACTTATGATATGGCGTTATGAAGGGTAATATATAAACACTCGAGGTTGTGAAATATCATTTATTTGAGCGAGCGGAGCGAGCTTGAAATTTTTAGCAATTTCACATAGGAACATTTTTTGTTCCAATATTATTGTATAGGTATCTTCGTTTTTACAATATGGCGTTATGAAGGGTAACATATAAACACCCGAGGTTGTGAAATATCATGTATGCGAGCGAGCGGAGCGAGCTTGAATCCCGGAACAATGAGGGAGAAAAGAGGCGAAAGTAAAAAATGAAAAAAGGGACCCATGTCTAAGGATTTTTAAAATGAAAATGGGACCCATGTCTAAGGATCTTTCATGTAAAAGTCACCCTTCCCAGCGGCACATCCCCGTACATACCCAATATACGTGAGTACCCCCCCCCCCCCCCCCGCCCCCGGGGTGCGTTAGTGCGTCATCATCGTCATGATGAGGTTATGATTGATTCGTGAAGAAAAACAAAAATGCACCCCCAAAATAATATTCGCAAAGTGACATATTCAGTTCAAACAGTGCATCAAAAGCATTATTTTATGACAAAACATGAACATTGTATTCCAGACGTATACAAGACCGATTCTCGAGGGAGCGAAACAATAACCGAGAGGGGGAGGGTGATGGGAGGTTGTGATGGTAGGTGGGTGCACGGTAAAGGTGCTTTTGCAATGTTTTAATTGAAATTATGCAATCTGGTGCATACTTGGGAAGGAAATTTGACTTGACATGAAGTAAGATCTGAGTTTTCTTTTCTTTTAGCCATGATTTGAATTTATTTGGGGGGTCAAGCGCCCCCCATGACCCCCCACCAGTACGCCAGTGAATGTGTTGTTTGTTCACATCCTCGTTTCAGAAAGATATGCAATCGACTGTAAATTTGCAATTTATTGCAAGTCAGATCATAAGAGCAACATGTGAAAATCTGATTAGTTCAAATGTGCATTTTTTCTGGCTTGCATTAATTACAGCTCAACAATCTTAACAAGCATGGTAATCATCAGTCCCGTGCATCAGACAACGAGTGGAAGGAGGAAATAACTCTGTATTTATTTTCACAGTGAAGTGCATACCGAAGGTGGCCATTGCCCATTGCTTTGTGTATGTAAATTCGTCATAATACGAAACGAATATTATACATGTTCTGTTTGCGTATCCATAATACGCATTAATGCATTGTGATTCCCGCCTTATACTATACACATAATATAGTAGTATTGACATCCTCCGGGGTACAAAGTCCACACTGTACTGCATGATTGTATTATTTAAATCAAATTGCTACACGCAAATACCGATAGAAGCAGTGGCGGATCTAGGGGGGAGGGGGTTGGTTAGGGGGTTTAACCCCCCCCCCCCCCCCGCCCTTGGGCTGCCAAGTGAAAATGTACCAGTGAAAAAAGTGAAAAAAGTGAAAAAAATCCGCATCGTCATTGGGTCAAACCCCCCCTTAGCAAAAAGCTAGATCGTCATTGGGTCACCCCCCCCCCTTAGCAAAAAGCTAGATCCGCCCCTGAGAAGTGAATACCAAAGAGTCACCCGGTACCCGAGTGTGATACATGCATTGGATTCAAACCTTTTAACAAAAAAAATCCTTTTTCTGCTGCCTTGAATTTTGTTTGCTGTTCGAAAATATTCTTTTTTATAATAATATCATAATACAATGGCGTATCCAGACATTGATAAACAGGATCAAATAATGCGAAATGTATTACAGGTAATGGGAGGGCACCAGAAGGAGTGATAGGCACACTTTAAATATTTATTTGATTTGTCACAAATGTTCCCTTTTCGGTTTGAATTGTTTTTAACAATTTGTTGTATTCGTGTAGGTCGCACAAACCTAATTCATCCGCCTCGCCTTTTTTGACGTAATTTTTTTTGAGAAAAAAAAATCATAAACAGTAAAAGTTTATGTCCTAATAATCTGTAGTTTTATGCTGAATTTGGCATTTAGGTAATGTTAACTTCCATAATAAGCCCAAAGTCTGGACAAATTGGGCAAATAGTAACCTTTTCTGATTTGCCAAGGCAATTGCAAAAGATCTATTCTTCGTTCAAGGCTCATTTTATTAATGGTATGCTGCATCATTTAAAATTTAATTCTGATCTACCATGATATATATACAGATATATCACAAAATTGGAAAACTCATGCAATGATATTTATTTTATGTTAGATTGAAATGATGGATGCTAGTGTGTAAGTCTATGGGGATAATATTTAGTAGCGTGCAACCTGTAAGAAATGTAGGCTACTTTTATACTGGGAGTAAACTGCACGCTCAGTCGTAGCAAGGGTGTTTTTGTTAAGGGATATGATCTAGTAATATATTCTAAATGCACAATACTTACTATATATTACAGACATTCAGTTGTTATCGAGTACTTTGTTGTATTCATATTTCCAATAAAAACATGGGGCATTTTAAAATTTCCCTTTCGTTAGACAGATATTTACGACTGAAGTGTTCAGATGTTTAACTACCAACTGAATTGTCATGATTGTGTTAAAAGTCATAGCAATGATCGATTCTGTTCATAGCAAATATCACCCCTGATTTGCGCTCATTACTGGGTCATAATATATTACATCCTAATTAACGTTAACTTTTCACACAATACTCACAACCTTCAGAAGACATACTTATCAGATCACACAACTACACATTAAACCAACCATTCATCAGTGTATGTACATGCCAATCAAGTTACTAGACCATTTAAGGGGGAGGGGCACCGAATCGGGAATCATGTTTTCTGATGAAGAGGGCGCAGGTCTATATCAAAGTTGTTGGTATATATGTAGGTCGACGCACAATAATCAAACCTCCTTGGATGTCCACTCAGAATGTATGATGTGTTTGTTTGTGTGTGGATGTGTTTGTGTATGCGTGTGGGTGTGTTTGTGTATGTGTGCGTGTGTGTGCGGTTGTGTATGATGTTTATGTGTATATGTGTGTGTGTGTGTGTGATGTGTGAGTGTGTATGTTTGCACGCGCTCACACGTGTATCTACTCAATACATGCACGCATAAACGAATAATGTAGTTTGCGTTAGTTTTACAAATTTGTTTTAATAATTTTCGCGTCTCTCTTCAAACACAAACCATAATGTTCAATCAATAAGGTTAGACAATTGAAACATCATTAATCTGCATGGAACATGTAATATATAACCACTTATCCCACATAAGCATTTTTTTTCACCAACCCAAGAACATTGGACTGAAATTATCCCTTTTACACGTGCTATAGGCACAAACCTGCACCATGCTCCATAGTGATGTACATTTTATTTAATACATTGAATATACATGTAAACCCTCTACTAATCCCGCATAAGTATATTTATTTCAACAAAACATAATGCATGTAAAGTGACAATGATCAATGAAACTTGAAATGCATGTTGAATGTAAGCAAGACTAAAATAGGTGTCTATTTGAGTGATAATCCATAATGCAATATTTCGGTACACATATTGGTACCGTAAGAGGATAAAGGGGCAGAGAGGGAACTTCTGTCTTCTCATGCCTCCTTATATAATGGATGGGTATATTAAAGCAGGGGGGCACCTAGCCCTTATTATGTAGGAAGAAAAACGAAACAACAAAATAAGTAAATGCTTACATATATATAAAATACTGTATAGATATAAAACAGCATGTCGAAACATTGATTAACTTAAGATAAATTGTTTCAGGTATGTTTACGTGGCTACATATTATTTACACTATATATGTGGCTAATAATGTTCCAATTCAAACACCCGTACAACTAAATTGTTTGTCATTGTAAAGTATAATTTTGTCTCGGTAAATATACCATGATTTATTTTGTAATTAAACAGAACAAAGAAATAAGGATTTCTCCGGGATTCGAACCTTAGACCCCCAGATTGCTAGACCGGTGGTCTACCGACTGAGATATTGGCGTTTGTCCCCGAAACCCAATAATAATTATTTGCAATTCTTTGTGATACACTTGTTTACACTGCCAATGTTGTGTATGTTTTAAAACACCCGACACATGCGGTGATTATACCTAACTGGCTAAATAATCACATGCAATTTGAACATGTCTATACCCTTGTATACCCTTGAATATCTTCAGAGAAAATCAGTGGAAAGCATTTACAAAGCAAATAATTATCTAAGTGTTCCTCTTTCTGAAGCTGAAATATACGAGATAATGATTATTTTGCAGTTCCGTATTTTAATTTGCTCGTACACCATTGGAAATGCTTGTTGTATATATCTTAGTTTGTAGTTGTGACGGGATAAGTATATGACTTGAATTACTTTTAATTAAGTTGTTTATTACTTTCCGTCATCATATTCATTATGAACATTTAATTGATATTTACTTTATTGTAAGATGGTAGAACGCTGAATTATAGAAGAAGATCACAAATACCTTCGATCCATGATACGAAAGACCCCGGCTTCGTGAATCATTTTCTAGAAATAACCCTTCGAATAGAAAATAATACACATCAAAAGACACATGTATACATATAATAAGACATACATAATTATGGTTTGTCATATTTCTTACAAATCCATAAAGGCAAATTGCTTTTGATGATTAAACTAGAAACGGTAACTCAAGGAACAATGCATGCAATACTGCAATAATGCAAGATCATATCATACGACCCCGCGACTACTTGAATCACTTTCTCAAACTACTACATGTATTTCGAATAAAATGTACAACACTTTCAAGTACACTTTACACTTACTGTACAGTCTGTACTCTATATTGTCAGATAATATACAGCATACGAACTTTAATGTGTTATCCATACGTGTTGTTATCTTTCTTACAATTGTTTCCATTGAGTATATATACAAGGAACAATAACTCAAATTAAAATGCAATACTTGTCACTTATTTACATTGTATAAGCATGAGGTTCTTCACATTTACAATGGATAATGAATGAATATGTGTATGACACAGTGAAACGAATCAGCATATTAAAATGTTACTTTTAACAGTATATTTCAGGTATGCAAACCATGTATATACATATAACTATACAAATACTAATTCAAATCAATGTTTCGTAGGCCCAGAAGACATATTTTTTTTGCCATTATTCCTAATATGAGCGCTGAATAACTTGGTATCACAAATCACGCCGAATTAACATGTTGTATGTAATTATATTAATATTGCATCAAAATATAAATTAATCAATCTGTCTAAGACTCACCAAGCCACCAATCCATACATCTATCCATTTATCAATCCAATCACCCATTCATCGATCCGTCCATCCATCTATCCATCCACCCGTCCATCTAACCGTCCACCCATCTATCCATTTATCCACCCATCCATCCTTCCATCCATCAACCAAACCACACATCCATCCATCTACCATCCACCCGTCCATCAAACCACCCACCCACCAATCCATCAATTTTTTAAATCTATCCACTCAACAATCCATCCATCCTCCAACCCATACACCTACGATCCATCCACCCATTCATCCATCCATCCACCCATCCATCTATCCATCCATCCATCCATCCATCCATCCACCCATCCATCCATCCATCCATCCACCCATCCATCTATCCATCCATCTATCCATCCATCCATCCATCCATCTATCCATCCATCCATCCATCCACCCACCAATCCATCATCCCATGCACCCATCCATCCATCCATCAATCCTCCAACCCATACATCTACGATCCATCCATCCATCCATCCATCCATCCATCAATACATCCAGCCATCCACCCATCCTCTAACGCATACATCTACGATCCATCCATCCATCCATCCCTCCATCCATCCATCCATCCATCCATCCAACCATCCATCCATCCATCCATCCATCCATCCACCCACCCATCCATCCATCCATCCATCCATCCATCCAGCCATCCATCTTTGCAACCCATCCTTTCTTCCATCTGTCCATACATTTATCCAGCCAGCCATCTAGTTAATTGAGTAAAACAAATAGTTTAGTAAATTAGTATTAGGAAAATCGAAAGACAGGTAAAAACGACCAGACATTTATACATGCAATATAACTAAAAAGAATGAGCAAACAACAGTATTATTTATACTAATACCTCTTCCCGAACTGCCGAAGCTAAAGCATGATGTCTGCTACATCATTATATCATCTTTATCATTACGATTGAAATTCATTGTTCGTTCTTATTATTATATAACCCCTTGGAAAGTCGTTCAATGCGGCCTAGGTGGTATAGGATATACTGTCATGAACGTTTACCACTGACATGTTTAACGACGCAATATTGGCTCTAACATTTTTACCAAACACAATACATATATAACTCGAGAAAATAACATACATCTGGAGAATATCACTCGACAATTAAAGTTCACAGTAAGCAGGGTAAGGCTCAAATAAGTTTGTAACTCTATAAGCTAACATTCAATTGTACAAAATCAAATTTGAAAAGACTGGTTTCAAATTGGATTCGTGTTCAGTTGCAAATAAGTCAAACCGTGAAGTGTGATGGACTTTGTCATGTTTGTAGGGCTGACATAACAAAGGATGTATATGTTAACTATGGTTTAAGCCATTGTTAAAAAACAATGGCAGTCATTTATCAACTTGCGGAGATATAGTATGTAATAATCATTTAACTTCTAAACAAGTTGTAGCTACACATTTGCGAAATACGCAATTTTATTTGTTGCCGCTTGGTAGACATAATTAATTGTTTGCTTTTTACTAGACATGCAAGCATAACGTCAATGTTTCACACCATCAATGGTGTAGCTAGGGGGCATAGGAGCATGTAGCCCCAACTAATCTAACACAAAATAATACGAAAAACGAACTTCATGGGAACATCATTTCTAAAATAAAGATTTACATAACGGTGTCCCTAATAATTATCGGGCCCCAAATCAGTCCGACCATGCTTCTCTACCAAATTACAGAAACCTATTTGGTCATGTTGGCGTAGCAATCTATACGTGGTTTGTAAAGAGGTGCTTTGGTCATGTTGGCGTAGCAATCTATACGTGGTTTGTAAGAGGTGATCTGGTCTAGATGGAGAGAGCCCTGCTCCTCCGGCGCATGTGAATCCACCCCGGTTCGAAATCTTAGTTGCGTCTCTCGGATGGTGACGATGAACGAAGGTTCCAGATGTAAATGATCATAAATGATTGACTGCGTCTGCACAAAATGATAACTTAATAACAAACCAGCCATCCAGCTATGAGGTTTGTTCTTCTGAAGACCTTGCTTGTACATGTATGTATCCCGGACTGTTCACCTGTAGTCCTCGATAATAAACCCGTAATTTGGCTGACAAAAACAATCACAAAGAACAATTATGGGTATGTAATGATGCATAATTACAGAAAGACAATTTAATTGCGACGATTTCTGACTATGTACAAGTAGACCTCTTCTCAGAGTCACGTATTTGTTGACAATTTCAGTGCAAACAAATTCCTCACATTTTAGTTTTGTCATATTTATATCTGTTTCATCCATAGCCTTCGTTGATATCGTAATAAAACGAGAAACAAAAGGTTTAATATTCATTCCATTGTATAAATGTCACTCCCTAGCCTAGTCTATGGCAATATGTAAAATTCTTCATGTGTGTATTTGAGTCTTCGAGTCATTTGCTCGATGTGGTGTTATACGGTCAGTTCCCCATTCCATTGCCGCCCTATCCGGTGCAATGTCTTACCTTTCCATGTGTAATGCTCACATTCAGTCTTCCATTCCCGTTGAACTCATCACACAGTGCGTCCAGATCATCGGCGGTATCGCATCTCGTGAATCTGTGATAGACATAACACAACCACACAATTATAAGTTAGTTCATTTCTGTGAAGAAAAATAATGTTACCTTGAAACAATAAGTGGCGCATTGTAACTAAACATTACAGGGATCTAGTAACTTTGTCGAAATGTACAAACAGCGATGAATGGTTGTTACAATGTATACAATATATTGTTGTCATCTGAGATTGTGTGAATATTTCAAGTTAAATGGAAAATAATATGACCGAGTAATGAGCAAAAATGCAAATTTATATTCGCCAATTCATTGTACTGACTTTGTACACGGTTACGACTATCCGGTGGATAGCTTAACATATTCACACTTAAATCGTATATATCGTGTTAACGAAATTGTAAATATTATTGTATTGTAAATACGAGTACAACAAGGTATGAGGGAGCCGCTAGAATTCCAATTGGATTCTGAAGATTTGGACAATGTTACTAAGTCCCTTTAAAATATTCAAGATCCTATAAACAAACCTAAATCCCTTTAATCTGAAAAGCAAACCACAAATAACTTTGGGTGGGTAGAACATAACAGTTTACTTATATTAAGGTTACATTTACAAAGTAGAAAACAACTTATAATACAAACATAGCAACAATATTTGTTATGGATACAAAATATAATTGTTGAGCCAAGCTACAGGCATACGTGTTATGTTATGAACATGTTTAGTAAGTTTCTGCTTTCCATGTCTCGCATTAAATATCATACGTGTATGAAGGGAGAGTTTTGTGTATATACAGTATGTGTTTGATTAGACACAAAATCCACCTCGTTCTTGAAGGGTCATTTAATATTACGACGTCATACTATCCCCTCCTTTACAAGATAGTGTAAGATGATAATGAAACAAGACATAGTCTCAGTGGACCAAACCCTAGGAATATAAACCGAATTTCGGTCTAGTGTTTGATGTGAAGTATCTTCTATAAGAATGTTGTTTCTGGAGATAGTTGAAATACTCATTAATTTTTATTCATGAATAACTTTGTGCATGGCATGTTAATGTATATTTTGGTGATATTTCGAGTACTAAACTACATGACAATATGTGCGTGTGTGTGCGTATGTGAATATGTGTTTGTGTGTGCGTATAACAGTATACAATGTTGTGTACTGTTAATTTAATATTTAACATGTTATATTTATTTGTAATATGTAAGGTTAATGTTATTTTGCTGTTCATTTGTATGCAATTTTGATTTTTTTTTTCCATTGGGAGGCATTAAAAAACATTTTAAAATGTGTGTGTGTGTGTGTGTGTGTGTGTGTGTGTGTGTGTGTGTGTGTGTGTGTGTGTGTGTGTGTGTGTGTGTGTGTGAATGTGTGTGCGTGTATGTGTGCAAACTTGTATCTGATTAAGTGTGTGTATATGAATGCATTGTGTACATGCACGGTTGTATTACTACGATAAAAACGTTATTTAGAGTACTCACGAAATGCACTTGAGAGAGGTATGAGACTCCATGGATCGGATGATGTCGGTTACCCCCTGGTTACCGAAATACAGGTTTGTGAATGACAGCTTGGTGAGAGTGGGACATGACGTCATCACTGCCTCGCTGAATGATGCAGGGTCAATCCAAGACATAACATCGCATACGTGTAGTTCAAGGAGATGGGTAAACCAGAAGCAGGTCTCAGATATTGTGGTTGGTTTAAAACCGAAGGAGCCATTATAGGATACGTAGATGGTTAATTTCTCCACACCGGGGCATAGCGCGAGTAGCCCCAGATGACAGAAATATTTCAACCAGTCGACATCCAGCACAAGCTCCAAGAGCGAACTAGCAACAGATGTTTCCTGACCCTAGTGTAAAAAATAATGCAAATAATGAATGTGTTTACTCGCTCTTACATAATGCTTCTTAAATTGTCAATTCGAAATGTAAGGCTGGTAAAACAATTACTTGTTTTTATCCCTCTCGACATGTAATGCGACACCTTTTGGGCCATGCGTAAGATATGGCATATGATTCGAGACGATATGATCCAAATGGCAGAATAACAATGGCATCCACACGCACGATTAACATGAGCATGATCTCAAGAATTAAATATCACATCTTTAACTTTTTGACATTCAAAAGAGGTAATACAAAATGTACTTTAAAAGAACAGGTTTGTTCATGTAAATCCCTTAATTAAATTATGTCAGTACAATGTGATGTTGGTTAGATCTCAACCATCGCTCCACACTGTAACGTAGAAAGCTGATTGGAGTTTATGAAAAGTATTGAAATAAAGTACATATTTTATTCATTCATTTATTTATTCAGTTTTCTAAACAAAACAATGGGTAGCCCCATTAAGTCACATAGAGTTCTGCTTCACAGGTTGGAATTTAAAAAGTAAACATTGAAAACACAGCACAAACACATACATTCAAAACTTTGCAATTAATCCAAAGTTACATGGGGGATATGACAAATTCAGAATAAAACTGTAAAAATGTAAAGGAATCAAGTGATGTAAGTTATTGTGATATTATATAATGTTTTGGTGCTGCCGAAGGCGTTTTAACAATATGTTTAGTGTAGGAGATATTTGAACATACATGGGTTGTGCGTTATAAAGTTTACTTGCAGCATACGCGAAGGAATGCGTTTTTGTTGTATTCAGTTCTAGGTTGTGGCAAGTAAAATTGGCTAGAAATTATATAACATTAAAGGGGAATTCCACCCCCAGAAATGTGATGTTTGCTATAAAATGAGGTGAATATGAAGAATCATGATCGAAAATCTGAGCCAAAACGGTAGAGCAATAAAAAAGTTATGACAGGATGAACTTTGCTCCGATTCTTACTATGGTTCGCAATTGCTATCAATCGTGACGTCACTTGCGAGCTGCAGCCATTTTGACTTCTACATGGAAATTTTACAAAATTTAAATGTTTGTCATAACAAAGCAAATTGATCAGCTTACACATTCCAATGAGGTTGCCCCATCAATATTCTTCTATGAATTCGTGAAAACAAGCAGAGAAAATGTATTTTTTAGCAACGAAAATGAGAAATAAGTGTATTTTCATGTACTAAAGCCATGGCGAGTTGCTCGTGAATGATGTTGCATATGGCGGCAATTTTGAAACCATCGCTCATTACTACATGATGTTCAAATAGGTATAACTCCCGTGTTTCTTGTCCGATTTTGATCAAATTTTCACCAATTATTCCTCTTGTTCTGCTTATTCAAATAACGAATGGTGTTATCAGGCCCGGAATACCCCTTTAAAGGGATAGTTGAGTTCTGGTAAGGAGAGTACAGTTTTAGTGAAACTGAATTTTAGTAACCAAAACCTGCATCATTACATTACAAACTAATAGTTATAACTAGAAAGGAACACAACATTACAAATGACGTAGTAAAGATCATGTTATCATTAAAAGAGAGCCGTTAAAACGTAAGAGGGCGCTCTCTAAACACTCATCGGTTTCAACCATTTTGAATAAAATATTTTGCATGTGATGCTTTGTTGAAATAGTGATTAGATAGAGAAATAACCAACAACTATTTAAATACCTATTTTGTAACTTTTTGAAAAGAGGAAGCATTTTTTTAAAATTTGTAACGGCTGGTTCAAAATTCTCTAATAAACCCGGGGCCCCGGGTTTATTACAAATTGTTATATTTATTGATATTTCAGCCGTTTCTGAACCGATTTTGATCAAACAAAGATGATTTTATTGTTTAAATATTATGCTCTTTCAAATTTTACACTCAGTTTTTCATTACCTCACAAACCAATTAAGTAGTCTAGCGCCCTCTCTACCAAAACTCAACTTTCCCTTTAATGTTAGATTACGCTTATATACTAACTTACAAAGGTATTGTGGGGTAAGGTTGTGCACTAACCTATGCACCGTAACATAATAATGACAGTTTATTCTTTGTTCAACGGAAATAAAGTTTAAATAGAAAATATGAAATGCACGAATTAATATTTGCATTATTGTATTACCTTTGTAATTAATTATCGGCTTATCTATATTGATTTTTTAATTGGTACTATAGGGAATGTGATCATGAGTGTAAATGTATGCCTATTACGAGAAATTATGTCAGAGTGAATTGAATCTATTTGTTCATAAATATTGTTAAAATGGGTTTTAAACAACTTCTCAACCTTGCTCATTCTAACGAAATATATCAGCATGTCTGTGTAATGTCATATGTCCTTGTGTGGGGATATCAATGGTTTTCTTTCATTATGAGTAGAAACGAATCACCATCCCCGTGCCACAATGTACTTGCACTAACCGATTCATCAGGTGCACGTGTGTCTGGGCCAGTGGGGATGTCACATGCGTCTGAATCAGCGTCGTCCGAGTCAACGTCACTGTCAGTTGTGTCTGAGCCAGGTTCAATGTGGCGTAATGTGAGTGATTGGAGGTTCGGTAGTGACAGGATGATGACAAGGCTGTGCCGTGTCAGAATCATCATTTCCAGCTCAACATGTGTGATCTGTAGTATAGTGTAGAACAAACTGATATTAAGAAATTTAAAAAATTCAAAGAAATTCAAAAATATAACATCAGGAAACATGACTCATATTATATTACTTGCGCAGTGTATAGGCAAATACATAGTACTCCTATTTGTAGGAAAAGGTGGGGTGGGTGGGGGGGGGGGGGGGGGTGGTGGGGGGACTTTTCGACGTATTGTTGTTATATTGGGACTTCGGAATCTCGAAGAACGTGGTGTAGTGGCAAGATTGGTAGAGCGCGTGCCTTCCGATCGTGAGGTCCCGAGTTCGAACCCAGAGTATGCCCATCTCGTTTTTCCTTCAGCAAGAAAGTTTATCCACATTTACTGCTCTCCACCCAGGTGTATAAATGGGTACCCGGAAGGATGGAACGTAGTTCCTTAGCATTGTGTGCGCCCACAAGGTTGCCCTTGCTGGAATGCTCCCCAGGGAGTGGAAAACGTGCACTTTGTGTGCTGGATTGATTGCAGAATGTATAATTAATATAATGTAATTGTAAAGCACTTAGAGATGATTATCAATCGTGATAGGCGCTATATAAATCGAGGATATTATTATTATAACACACATGCAGACTGAAATTCTGCCACATTGAAATTGTATTTGGGAGTGGGGCAGGGGGATAATAATAATAATAATAATAATAATAATAATAATAATAATAATAATAATAATAATAATAATAATAATACAATCATTAATAGTAATAATAATAAAACTATTAATAATGATAATAATAATAATAATAATAATAATACTAATAATATAGGTATTCCCATCCATTTTCAAACAATCGTCATTCAATTTCGATAATTGTTAACTTCAATTTCGTCCCGAGAAATCCTGAACGTGCAATTGTTATATACAATTTAGTCATTCATCGCTCAATTTGGTCAATGACCATTCAACTTTAAAATTTGGTCATTCTATTTCGTCATTGTGCAATGAAATTCGTCCCACCTGGCGATTAAGTGGCCAATGTTATGTTCGAATTCATCATTGTTCAATCGATTTAAAGAATTTCCCATTCAAATTCGTCCCGTAGTATAGATGCATTGTGAAAATGCAACATTTTTGATTGATTGATAAGCGCTGGGAATTATCATGACTGAAAATGCTGATAAATTATATGATAGGCATTAGTTACAACCAACCCATGACAATACATGTATATCTTACAACAATCAGCCATAGTGTGATGTTTAACAATATATTTCATACCGAAATTCAATACCAATCACAGCTTGCTATAATGTGAGACGAATTTGAACGAGAAAGAACGAAATCGATCGCAAAATGACGAAATTGATCATCACTTTCTGCCACACAGTCTGAGATTGGACGAAATCGAATAACCTTTGACTAAAATGTATATGACAAACACGAATTTGATTGGGAACAAACGAAATTGGGTGCTGAAAGACGAAATTGAACATGACCAACTGAAAGCCACACATTTCCGAGACGAAATTGAAGTTAACAATTATCGAAATTGAATGACGATTGTTTGAATATGGGTGGGAAAACCTAAAATAAGTATAATAGTAATTATTAGTCTGTAATAATACTGGAATAATAAACTAGGTGCCAGTTTAATATATTTTAGCTCCAAGTATTGGATCTATAGAACAAACGTATATATTACGTAAAATATACTCGATTATAACGCCTATTATGATTGACCTTTTTTTCTAAGCGCCTTACAATGATATTATGGGTTTTTCCGTCCACTTTCAAACTTTTGTCATTCAATTTGTATTATGATTCACTTCAATTTCGTCCCGAAGAGTCTATATAGACTGTGCTAATTTTTGACTTAATTTCTTTTTTTGTCGACCAATTTCATAAAACGTTCACTCAATGTAGTCATTTGTCACATAATATTGTCAATCACAATTCAAATTCGTTTGTCATAGTTGCTGAACCCATAGCAGCGAAAGCAATTTCGTCTTTTCGTGCACACTTTCGTCAAAGTTAGATTCAAATTCGTCTCGTGTATATTATGTGCTTATGCTGCATGTTTCCGTTTTGACATTTCTTGATTCTATAATGTAGTTGTCCCATTAACAATGTTATAGGGTACATACACGAACGCACAGTCGCGCGCACACACACACACACACACACTAATTATTTTACAATATGATATATAATGAATTGTGTTATTTCGAATTGTTCCATCATAAATGCAAGAACAAACATGCCTGATAAATGTATGGACGAAATAATTCTACAAATATCCTTCATATTCAAATTCAAATTCAAATTCTATTAACACTCTTCATAAAAACATTACAATGTACAAATTACAATATGCATGCGAAAGTGACATTATATAGCAAAAAGTACAAAAAAAAAAAACAAAAAAAAATTATGAGAGTGTTGGGGTAGGCAGAAAGGAGGGATTCCTTACATGGAAGCCTACCCCTTTATACACATAATGAACAAACAATACTCTAAGTTACAAGAGGGTCAAAATTGACTTTACTGATTACTATAGTTGTTTAATAAAAATTGTTTATATTTTATTTTTAAAAGATTGAACGTTTTGCTCGTTTTGATTCCAGGAGGTATACTCTTCCATATAACTGGTCCTTTATAAAAGAATGAGTTTTTCATACATGTAGTTCGTATTTTGGGGAGATAGTAATTTGAGGCATTTCTAGTATTATAATTGTGCACATCCAGATTTAAATCAAAGCATGTTAATACAAATGTTGGCAATAATCTATTAAAACATATATATAATATATATATATATAATGCAAAGAATAATCATAAATGATTGAGAAGGAAGAATAATAGGCGTAGCTTAATAAGCATTGTTCCTCCCTTTAATCCTCCAAATGAAAAAAGGCACTGGTCGAAAAATTGGTCTCCGCCAGGACTCGAACCCGGGTCTCCAGCTTGGAACGCTGACGCCTTAACCACTAGGCCACGGGGACAGTGTGATTGAAGACAGATCCAAATTCAGGTCATTGGCATGCCAATCTCTCGGCCCTTTGTACTTAATTAATTCATGGGGAAGGAGTTACGAACAATGCAAGCCGCCTGTACTTCAACTGGATCACAAAGGAGTGATTCAAGTATTAGTTAGAACATATATATAAACGAAAGGCGAACTAATACATACAGCTTTGGTTTCTTCCAATACTTAAATAATGCAAAGAATAATCATAAATGATTGAGAAGGAAGAATAATAGGCGTAGCTTAATAAGCCTTGTTCCTCCCTTTAATCCTCCAAATGAAAAAAGGCACTGGTCGAAAATTGGTCTCCGCCAGGACTCGAACCCGGGTCTCCAGCTTGGAACGCTGACGCCTTAACCACTAGGCCACGGGGACCGTGTGATTGAAGACAGATCCAAATTCAGGTCATTGGCAAGCCAATCTCTCGGCCCTTTGTACTCAATTAATTCATGGGGAAGGAGTTACGAACAATGCAAGCCGCCTGTACTTCAGCTGAATCACAAAGGAGTGATTCAAGTATTAGTTAGAACATATGAAAGAGCAAAAGTGGCATATGTTATATAGTCACCTCCCAATATTATTCTGAGGACCCTCTTTAGAATTCGTTCTAAATTTAATATTTGCTTTTGAGTAATATTTTCATTCAAAACCTGGACACAATAATTAAGTACTGGTCTTACGGATCCCATGTATAGTTAAACGATCATTAAGATGATAATATTGTAGACTTAGATTGTTTTTTTATTTATGTAATATGACAAATACTCATAAACTTGCAGTTTGGTACCTTGAATTTTGGTAAAATATTGATATTAAACTTATAATAGGTACATAATTATTCATTTTTAAATTATGCTTAATTAATTTTAATTGAAATATCAATATTAGAATAGTCTTGCTCTCATATAATAATTATTTCACAATAGGTATTCAGCTTATAGGTATAAATGATAAATATATTATAATTAATTAATTGCTTGGTGATTAATAACTTAGAACAGTTTTAATTATGAATTACTTTATATTACCTATATAGTTATGAATTGCTGTATACAATTCATTGTTGGAAATGTGGTTGATTAGCAATTATGCACAATGATCTGATATTTGTTCTTTGTGTAATGTAGCTTTGTTTATTTTATAGTGATTTACTTTTGTAAATTTTGTTCCAATTCATTCAAATTCGAATGTAACAATTGCTATATTGTATTGTTTATACTATGTATGTTTTGATGTTCAATGTACACTGATCCTTTCAGCACTGCTGCTGATCAGTTTGAAATGTATACCAAAATAAATAAATAAATAAATAAATAAATATATATAAACGAATGGCGAACTAATACATACAGCTTTGGTTTCTTCCAATATTTAAATAATGCAAAGAATAATCATAAATGATTGAGAAGGAAGAATAATAGTAGGCGTAGCTTAATAAGCAATGTTCCTCCTTTTAATCCACCAAATGAAAAAATGCACTGGTCGAAAAATTGGTCTTCGCCAGGACTCGAACCTGGGTCTCCGGCTTGGAACGCCGATGCCTTAACCACTAGGCCACGGGGACCGTGTGATTAAAGACAGATCCAGTTCAGGTCATTGGGTGATTTCAAGTATGGTGTTTAAACCTGGTGTTAGTGTTTATTAAACACTAAATCGGGCTTAAACACCATACTTGAAATGACTTAGTGTTAGGATGGTGTTAACATGATGACCTCTGATTTCACCGTTGTACAAACTTCCGTTTCCGACAGGCGGTGTTTATTGATATGGCAATATACTATCGTAGATGGTGTTGAGCTAGTGTTAGTGTTTATTAAACACTAACTGCAGCCTTAACCGTACTTGAAATGAGTTGGTGTTAGAGGTTTGACCTCGTACTTCCGGCAGTGCCACGTGGTTGCTGGTGTTTAGCGTCTTCTGCTAATCTGCCCAGTAGTGTTAGTGTTGAGCATGTATACGCAAAACTCTATAGAGATAACAACTTCCATAGGGATCGAAATAAAAGTCATTTCAAGTACAGATCGAGCTGGTGTTAGTGTTACTGTTGCTAGGTGGGCATTAAAATCACAATTCTGAACTGAAATGGTGGTGTTTTCGTTTGTCTAAGCATGTAAAAAGGGTATCAACCTAGATGATTTGTTAAATTTTACTTAAGTGAAGTTTATGAAACGCAATGAAAATCTTATTTTGTTATGAATGTATTAATTTGAATATCTATAGTAATTTACGCAAATAAGGTCATACAATTCATATTTTTACCCATAAATCTGATATTCACATTTTTCACTACATAAATTATTTAGACCATTATTTTGGAATAGAATAATAATTCATCAAAACAAATTGGAATAGCCAGTTTCTTCCTTATGTGTTTTATTGTTTTTATAATGAATTATTTTATGTACATAATTATTTCTTTGTTTTTAAACTTCTGCATTTGTATTGTTTGTGTTGTTTGTTTCATTTCTAACTATAATTTAACTTTTTGAACACCAAAACAAACACTACAAATGTAAACCAGACCAAACCAACGATGTATCTATTTTGAACGAAAACTTATATTGGCCAGTTGTTTTGTACACACATCACGAAATTGAGCGATTTTCGGGATTTCGTAACGTGATTTAGTAACGGTAGGTCCGAGCTTTACGGTTTGGAGCAATAAAACAAATCTCGGAGGTGGGGGGGGGGGGGGGGGGGATAATGGCCCCCAGCCTTGTCGAGCCACATGTACAATATCATACAGGTGGTTAATTCCTGTGATTCTTGCAAAATTGTTACCCACTTTTCAGGCAGCTAATTATTTTCGAAACCAGAATGTTTTTCTAAATAGGCCTAATTATACGTTCTAGCTCCCATGTTTTAAAAAAAGCCTATGAATGACTGCTACTTTCAAAATACTTAGTTTACACGTTTTCAGTTCGATGTTGAGAATGAGAAAGATCAGAATCTTGTTGTCATCAGTTTATATTTGAAACATCGTGATTCATGATGATTATTTGTCCCCCCCCCCCCCAACACACACTCCTCTAGAGGACCCTGTACGTAATGTATACACTGACAATTGTTTGTACATCTTTGACATTTTATAAAAACTTGTAATTGAGTTAAAAGCTCTACGAGATTTGTTTTTAATAATGGCAAAAAAAAAAAAAAGGTTACCACATCGGGGACTCGAACCCACTTCTAACAATTAATTTATTGCGAGATACACGTGCGACCGGCCTTATCCACTCCGCCACAGAATCCCTAATGATCACGTGACAGATTTAATCAAATTATATAACATGTCACGTACTATCGGTATTCACTCGGAACTTGTACCGTGCTGCCACTGCGAGTTATGCCTTCATCGTCGGCTATGCAAACCGCTAGCGCTATCGATGTGTCTCTGCGCGCGACGGGCATTTAATTTTTTAAAGAGAGTCACGTACATTTCTTGCGAGTTTAGTTACGAATTCCACGAAAAATAGGGAATATCCACTAACCTCGTATCGATCAAGTGAATGGTTTGAATATTTTCTTCTAATTATGGTATTCAATGCATGCATGTGGTAAGTCTTTATTACGATTTGCTCTATAATTCGTAAGCATATGAAAGTTTTCGTCACCATTTTAAAGGGGTTCTGGTGATATTTGTCTGGTGTTGACTAACACTATCGATCCTGATATCGATATTAGGGTTGGTAGCGATTTGGTATGATCGTTTTCGGAAAGTTCGTGACCTCCTTTTAATCTGGAAGCTGGTGTTTAGCTCAGATTAGAGGCAGTTTTTCATCCTCAACACTAACACTAACCCCAACACCATACTTGAAATCACCCATTGGCAGCTTGCCAATCTCTCGGCCCTTTGTACTAAAGTATTCACGGGAAGGAGTTACGAACAATGCAAGCCGCCTTTTACTTCAGCTGGATCACAATAGAGTGATTCAAGTATTAGTTAGAACATATATAATAAGCGAGAAGTGAACTAATACATACAGCTTCGGTTTCTTCCAATATATATGAATAATGCAAAGAATAATCATAAATGATTGAGAAGGAAGAATAATAGGCGTAGCTTAATAAGCATTGTTCCTCCCATTAATCCTCCAAATGAAAAAAGGCACTGGTCGAAAAATTGGTCTCCGCCAGGACTCGAACCCGGGTCTCCAGCTTGGAACGCTGACGCCTTAACCACTAGGCCACGGGGACCGTGTGATTGAAGACAGATCTAAATTCAGGTCATTGCCAAGCCAATCTCTCTGCCCTTTGTACTCAAATTATTCATGGGGAAGGAGTTACGAACATATATATATATATATACATTTATATAATAAGCGAGAAGTGAACTAATACATAATAATAATAATAATAATAATCTCGATTTATATAGCGCCTAATATGATTGATAATCATCTCTAAGCGCTTTACAATGATAATATTACCCCCGGTCATAGGATACAATGCAGACCAGCGCACATTGTGTGCACCATCTCCACTGCCTGGGGAGCATTCCTTCCAAGCGCTCATGGGCTCAAGAAGATCGTTCACATAAAGGCTTTCACCTCCTACCGGGTCCCCATTTATACACCTGGGTAGAGAGCAGCAATTGTGGATAAATTGTCTTGCCGAAGGACAAAGGCAGTGGGCAGGGTTCGAACCCGGGATCTCATGATCGGAAAGCGCGCGCTCTACCAATCTTGCCACACCACATCCATACAGCTTCGGTTTCTTCCAATATATAAATAATTGCAAGGATATATCATAAATGATTGAGAAGGAAGAATAATAGTAGGCGTAGCTTAATAAGCAATGTTCCTCCTTTTAATCCACCAAATGGCGGAGACCAATTTTTCGACCAGTGCCTTTTTTCATTTGGTGGATTAAAAGGAGGAACATTGCTTATTAAGCTACGCCTACTATTATTCTTCCTTCTCAATCATTTATGATTACTCCTTGCAATTATTTATATATTGGAAGAAACCGAAGCTGTATGTATTAGTTCACTTCTCGCTTATTATATATGTTCGAACTAATACTTGAATCACTCTATTGTGATCCAGCTGAAGTAAAAGGCGGCTTGCATTGTTCGTAACTCCTTTCCCATGAATACTTGAGTACAAAGGGCCGAGAGATTTGCTTGCCAATGACCTGAACTGGATCTGTCTTTAATCACACGGTCCCCGTGGCCTAGTGGTTAAGGCATCGGCGTTCCAAGCCGGAGACCCAGGTTCGAGTCCTGGCGGAGACCAATTTTTCGACCAGTGCCTTTTTTCATTTGGTGGATTAAAAGGAGGAACATTGCTTTTTAAGCTACGCCTACTATTATTCTTCCTTCTCAATCATTTATGATTACTCCTTGCAATTTTTTTATATACATTTATATATATACATATATATAATAATTTAGATAATACTTTCTAAAAAATAAGTATATTAGCGAGGAAATGATTGAAAAGGAGGGGGAACTTTATTGCCTCATTGCAATCATCTTTATTACTATTTATTTTGTGTCTATTAATTCGAAAAAGGTGATTGATTAATCATTTCAGGGGTAATATGAATCCGCAATGAGTACGGATTAACAAACTAAAAAGAGTTGGAGGGTGAGAGCAAAGACTATAGAATTAGCGTCTTTGGTGAGAGGGTGTTGGTGGGTACATGAATTTTAATTTGACTCTGACATAGTGTAGCAATCATCGTCATTTCTCAATGTCGAATTAAAATATCTTCGATATCAAACAAACTCATCAATATAGGTATAGAATGTGTGAATAAGTAACTGAAATCGGGAGAGAGACTTCGAAAGGGGATATATATTACCTTTGATTGTGGCGCTAACGTTGACATTGTATTGAAGCATGCATCATCAAGCTCTAGCCCTTGCATGGAAAGTGATCGAAGGCTTGGCATTGAGGAGACGGCTCTCCCAAAGTGTTCAGATGCAACAGGTCCCAGGAAACAGCATACAAGAATCAGTTCCTCTATCTAGAGATGGAACATAGTGATATTGTCAATGTTAAGATGAAATCAATTTGAACATATGGAAGTCGTGAAAACTTTCATATTTTCATTGAATGGATGAAAACAAAAAATTGTGTGCTTTAAAATACTGCCCACGATTATTGCGTTCTTGTCAAAATATACATGTATTGTAAGTACAGTATCTAGTGAGGATTTTATGAGGAATTATAGCATATATTTACTCATATGTGACATAAATTATATTAACACATACATGTAGTAAGGTGCAAATGAAAGATCGAGCAGTCTTTGATAGTGACTTTCTCATTTTTCTTAAGATTAATTACACTTATGATAATTTAAGTTTCTGCCACCAATAGTTTTGTTCGTACAATTTCTTTGAGATATTATGCATACTAAAATAACCATAACTTTGCTGAAGAAGTGCGTTAAAGAGAAACAAATGAGGTGGTTGTATTAAAGATAGACACCAACAATGTCATTGTTGTGTGGCAGTCATCTTCATTATTCAATAACCTAATATTTCCTTCGAAAAATATTGTTGTTAAGGAATTGACATAATGATAAAAAGAGAGGAAGGTGTGAGAGAGCGGGAAGTTTAGTGGGTACATGCATGGTTGTATTATGAAGAGCTTAGTTCCAAAAGGCGCTAAATCCACTTTTCATTAAAACAAAATTTAATTAACAATTACATCAGTACGTTAATAAGCTACGTAACTATCCAGAAAGCTATATATTTAGGACAAATGACACAATCAAAATCAAAATATGGAACGTTCTATTTTCATGCTCCCATAGGTACGTATATAAAGTTAGACAGGGAAACCTGTTTTTCTCCAAAGTAGGACAAGTGGATTTAGCGCCTTTCGGAATTAAGCTCTTCATTTGACGATTACATAAAATGATCGAAGGCTTGGCATTGAGGAGACGGCTCTCCCAAAGTGTTCAGATGCAACAGGTCCCAGGACACAGGATGCAAGAATCATTTCCTCTATCTAGAGATGGAACATAGTGGTAATGTCAATGTTACAATCTAATCAATTTGAACATATCGAAGTCGTAACAGCTTTTGTTGAATTGATGAAAACAATAAATTGTGTGCTTTAAAATACTGCCCATAATTATTTCGTTCTTGTCAAAATATACATGTATTGTGAGTATCTAGTAAGGAATTTATGAGGAATTATAGCATGTATTTACTCATATGTGTCATATACACAAAAGGTGCAAATGAAGAAATACACTTATTTCAAATAATGCCAAGAGATCGAGCAGTCTTTGAAAGTGACTTTCTCATTTTTTTGAAGATTGGTATTTCGTCGGCCAAAATCCCGAAGCAGAGGCCGAGACCACTGGTTGAGAGTCGTGTAAGCGGAGGGGGGGGGGGGGGGGGGGGGGGGGGTGTCAGATTATCGAGGCCGTGACGACTTATTATGTAGTGTATTGTACTGATATTAAGAAATTCAAAAATTTCAATAGAGTTCAAAAATATAACATCAGGAAACATGAATCATAGGTTATTACTTGCGCAGTGTACAGGCAAATACATAGTAATCCTATTTGTAGGAAAATATACTCGATTATAACGCCTATTATGATTGACCATCTTTTCTAAGCGCCTTACAATAATATTTTGGGTTTTCCGTCCACTTTCAAACTTTTGTCATTCAATTTGTATTATGTTTCACTTCAATTTCGTCCCGAAGAGTCTAGAATGTGTCAACAATATGTAAACTTAATTTTGCATTTTGTCGACCAATTTCATAAAACGTTCACTCAATGTAGTCATTTGTCACATACTATTGTCAATCACAATTCAGATTCGTTTGTCATAGTTGCTGAACCTATAGCAGCGAAAGCAATTTCGTCTTTTCGTGCACACTTTCGTCAAAGTTAGATTCAAATTCGTCTCGTGTATATTATGGGCTTATGCTGCAGGTTTCCGTTTTGACATTTCTTGATTCGATAATGTACTTGTCCCATTGACAATGTTATAGGGTACAGACAAGAACGCACAGTCGCGCGCACACACACACACACAAACACACACACACACTAATTATTTTACAAGTATATATATGATATATAGTAAATTGTGTTAATTCGAATTGTTCTATCATAATGCAAGAACAGGTCATTTCAGGTCATTGTATGTGTGTTTAGTGTTTGATAGATCAATCCACCTGTTCAGATAACTTTCAAGACGAGCCGTGTACTGGTGTGCAGTCTCTCCCTTCTGAGGCTTTCCTGTAAGAAATTTGTTACGAAAACAATCAGCCGTCAATTGGAATCTTTTCAACAACGCAGATTTTAGCGCAGCATAGTCATTAGCTTGGTCGTTAGGCAGGCGAGAATATACTTCGAGAGCATTACCCGTTAGCAAAGCACTAAGATTAATCGCTAGATCTTGGTCAGACCAGCCCTGGCTGCTCGCATAGCGTTCGTATCGATGCAAGTACGCATCTAAATCATCCCTTTCTTCATTAAACGCAGGCAATTTTGGCGCTCTAGCAGAAGACCTGTATCCCTCATTTCCATTTGTGCTCACCTGTTTCTGAGAGCTCAACTTTTTGTGAGACTGAGCTATCTTCAAGTTTACTGCTGCAGTCTCAGATTCTATTTTCTTAATTTCCAAAATCTCTGCCCTTGCATCTCTCTCATTATCTTGTTGCTTCTTTACAAATGCTTGTAATTCACTTCCACTAAATCCAAACTCCTTTCCAGCGTCTATAAGTTTGGCTAGATCCATATTGAACACTATGTTAGAACACAACTTACACAATTACAAATACAGCTAGTACAACAATAATCTAAATACAGGGTTTCGAGCTAATATAAACCTAGTCCGGTTCTAATAACCCACGTGATCGTACATGGCATGCAAAAGGTCTCCCGGACAAGCCCCCAAATTGTCACGTGGGTTGACGCAAATAAGACTAATTTTCAAACATGCCATATGTACAAGGTATAAAATCATTAAATTTATTAATCTCCAAATAACAGTTATGCACATAACATAATATAGGGTATTCCAGTTTCAATGGACTAGTCCATAACGTAATATTTCTACACACACACAAAAAAAAAAAAAAAAAAAAGAATCTCAACTTCTCATTTTCTAACTCCTGACAATCTGACACACAGATATAACATACACTGCCTTTGTAGGTTACTTCCCAGATTTCAGCCACACAGGCTTTCACAAAAGATTAAACTCAACGATACCGATGCATCACGCTTTCCGCGAAGTCCTTGTCTCTTGTTTGGGTTCCCTGAACCACCGATGAAATCGGTTGCTAGCAGATGCAGCGTCCTGCACCTAATCCCGATGTTGGAGTCGCGACGCGTCGCTCATGTTCGAAGATAATCGCGTCCTGTCGACGACCAATGGTTGCTTCTCGATGCCGACGTTCGATGAGCGGTCCCTGATGAGCTCCTGTGTTGCGTTCCTCGGAGCTGTAAACTCCGGCCCCAGCCCACGTGCCATCGATGGTGACCAGAAGTAAGATACTCAACTAAAAATTACAGTCTCTTCTTGCAGGCGAGTAATGTAGCTTCCCAATAACTTAACTTATTGAGTTAACTGGAAGAACAAATTAAATAAGTTGAATGAAATAAACGAACATAAACTGCAGCTGCATGAAGAAATAATATGACCTCCCGCTTCGACTGTCTGCTTGGGTGTCGCTTCTTCCCACTAATTTCTCACCACACAGCCCTAGCTGTAGCTACATATTACAATCCCAATCCACATACCTCAATATGCTAATTGGCATGAATCTATAAAATGATTGTTACCCTTTACATTCTCGTAAACAACTTGATTCCATATCAACCCATGTTACAAGCCTCCACTGAGATAAAATGGGTTTACCTGATTAATATGCAAATTACCTCCACCAACAATGGCACAGTCATGCATCCATGCACGCTCTCATGGACCCCTCTCTGTCTCCCTTTCATCTCTCACCATCAATGGCACCTATTCATACATCAACGCACACACAACACCCATACACACAGCCACACAATATACGCCCTCTCCCTACGAACCAAGTACAGTTCTACAAAATGCAGAAGAAACAAAATAAAACCAACAAAATAAACAATTGTCACTTTCCAATTTGACAATTTACTCCCCGTTTTACCTGAAATTGCTTCAATTTCACAAAAATACATACAACATAAAAGCGAATCAAACCCATCAGGTCTTGTAGCTACGCTAAAAGTTTGCAGGCGCGTTTTTTTTTTTTTTTTTTTTTTTTTTTTGTACCTTATACAGCCTACCATCTCATAAAAACATATTCTCGCTTACTCTCTAGCGCAATGTTATTCAACATTTATTATAAATACTGCAGCAATACAAACATTGTAAACCTCTTTGTGTTACTTAGCACTGTGTGCACCTACGAGGCTGCCTAGCTGGAACGCTCCCCAGGGAGTGGACAATGTGCACCCTGTGTTCTGGATTGAGTGCAGTATGTATCCGATGACCGGGGTAATAATAGTGATGCGCCGCGAGCGTCGAAAGACGGAACGTGCGCTATATAAGTAGCCACCATTATTAGTATTATTATTATTATTACTCTATTCGCCTTTCCCTAACTAACATCCAGATTGTTGATATATGTTGGGACAAAAAAGCAAGCTTATTAGTAAGTATCATATCTGTGTTGTGTCATTGGTGGAGCTAGGAATTCACTTTGATGTGAACCGTAGCCATTTCTATGATGCATAGAAAAATAATTGACTCTGTCGGGATATGATCGATCATAAGACCATGTCATGAATCGGTGTCTGGGTGGTATGCTAGTCAGCTGACCTGGCGCCGAGGCTCTCTGGCAAACTTCACACGATCTGCAGTAGTTGGCTACATCTGCAAAAATTCCTGGCCAGTAAAAGGTGGTTAGTATTGTGTATAGGGTTCTCTTTACCCCTGGATGCTCGCCATCCGTAGTCTCATGGGCTGCTTGTATGACCTGTAATCGATAGGGTGTTGGAACCACAACTTGGGTAAACACCTCGTTTGATTCGACTGCGGGAGAATGAAACTTCCTGAACAAAATACCATCTTTGTAGTGGAAGGATGAAACGGCCTGGTTTTGACTGACCCATTCAGTCTGATCTCTACCTAGTTTACTGACCCTGTTTAGGCTGGCATCATCCTGTTGAGCTTTCTGCAAGATTTCTGGCGTCACGCCTGCACCTAAGCCTGGTGGGATATTCAAAGGTTTTGAATGGTTAGATTGTTTCGTATGGGTTTGCGTGTATAACGGCACACCTGGGTGAATTGGTGCTGTCCAATTTGGATTTGGATCATTGGGTGCCCTCACTCCTGCAATATTCCCTAAAATAAGATCAAACAAAGGGGCTTCCATGCACAATGCTTCAGTCATCCCTGAAAAGAAAGGTGTATTAACATGAATGTTGGCTACCGGGAACTGCTTCACGGTTCCATCAATGAGTACACAACCTTTGTACTTCCCTGTCATTTGAGATGCATCTACGAGATCTTCCTTTATCACTGCACTGCTGCATCCGCTGTCCCTGAGAACTGAAACCCTATTCCTTCCTACAAATCCTGTAGTTCCAGGCATCTTCTCGACTACTTCTTCACTGCATGCAGCGCTAAGAACGGGAAGTGAATGACCACACTGTAATTGTACACGATTATCCTTTACACAACATTCGTGAGGCAAACTGTGTGTTGTAACAAGCATGCACGAAGCTTCCGTTGTGGCAGGATTGTTACTAGCATTACGTACATTTGATGGCTCGTGTGGCTGCAGATCAAATTCAAACTTTGGAGTGGAATTTTCATTAAGAAAGGAGGTGAATCTCTCAGGTGCTATAGAGTTAGTGGCAAACGGATTTACCAGTGGAGAAGGTGCTGTTGGGTAGTCCTCTGACGTCATCAAACCTGCAGCATTCTGAGGGTTATGTCTACAATCCTTTGCCAAGTGACCGTATTTACGGCACACAAAGCATGAAGGTGGAGGTCTACTGGCGAACCTTGTGTTGCAGTCCTTCGCAAGATGTCCCTGTTTATGACAAAGAAAACATTGTTTAGAACTCTGTCCTCTTGGAGGAGGTGGATGATGACTTTGCTTACCAGCTTGTTGGTCCGACTCATTCGGTGATGAACCGATTGGTCCGCTGGGAGGACGGGGATCAGGTTGACGTGGGGAATTGAAAATGCCCCCTCTTGCTTCTAAGTACTGTTCAGCAATGGTAGATGTTGCTGTTACATCTGCCGGTTTTCTCTCCTTTACGAAGAGAGCCAAGTCACGTGGGCAGCTCTCCAAAATCTGCTCTCTGAGAAATAAATCTTTCAGGTCATTGTATGTGTGGTTAGTGTTTGATAGATCAATCCACCTGTTCAGATAACTTTCAAGACGAGCCGTGTACTGGTGTGCAGTCTCTCCCTTCTGAGGCTTTCCTGTAAGAAATTTGTTACGAAAACAATCAGCCGTCAATTGGAATCTTTTCAACAACGCAGATTTTAGCGCAGCATAGTCATTAGCTTGGTCGTTAGGCAGGCGAGAATATACTTCGAGAGCATTACCCGTTAGCAAAGCACTAAGATTAATCGCTAGATCTTGGTTAGACCAGCCCTGGCTGCTCGCATAGCGCTCGTATCGATGCAAGTACGCATCTAAATCATCCCTTTCTTCATTAAACGCAGGCAATTTTGGCGCTCTAGCAGAAGACCTGTATCCCTCATTTCCATTTGTGCTCACCTGTTTCTGAGAGCTCAACTTTTTGTGAGACTGGGCTATCTTCAAGTTTACTGCTGCAGTCTCAGATTCTATTTTCTTAATTTCCAAAATCTCTGCCCTTGCATCTCTCTCATTATCTTGTTGCTTCTTTACAAATTCTTGTAATTCACTTCCACTAAATCCAAACTCCTTTCCAGCGTCTATAATTTTGGCTAGATCCATATTGAACACTATGTTAGAACACAACTTACACAATTACAAATACAGCTAGTACAACAATAATCTAAATACAAGGTTTCGAGCTAATATAAACCTAGTCCGGTTCTAATAACCCACGTGATCGTACATGGCATGCAAAAGGTCTCCCGGACAAGCCCCCAAATTGTCACGTGGGTTGACGCAAATAAGACTAATTTTCAAACATGCCATGTACAAGGTATAAAATCATTAAATTTATTAATCTCCAAATAACAGTTATGCACATAACATAATATAGGGTATTCCAGTTTCAATGGACTAGTCCATAACGTAATATTTCTACACACACAAAAAAAAAAAAAAAAAAAAAAGAATCTCAACTTCTCATTTTCTAACTCCTGACAATCTGACACACAGATATAACATACACTGCCTTTGTAGGTTACTTCCCAGATTTCAGCCACACAGGCTTTCACAAAAGATTAAACTCAACGATACCGATGCATCACGCTTTCCGCGAAGTCCTTGTCTCTTGTTTGGGTTCCCTGAACCACCGATAAAATGTTGCTAGCAGATGCAGCGTCCTGCACCTAATCCCGATGTTGGAGTCGCGACGCGTCGCTCATGTTCGAAGATAATCGCGTCCTGTCGACGACCAATGGTTGCTTCTCGATGCCGACGTTCGATGAGCGGTCCCTGATGAGCTCCTGTGTTGCGTTCCTCGGAGCTGTAAACTCCGGCCCCAGCCCACGTGCCATCGATGGTGACCAGAAGTAAGATACTCAACTAAAAATTACAGTCTCTTCTTGCAGGCGAGTAATGTAGCTTCCCAATAACTTAACTTATTGAGTTAACTGGAAGAACAAATTAAATAAGTTGAATGAAATAAACGAACATAAACTGCAGCTGCATGAAGAAATAATATGACCTCCCGCTTCGACTGTCTGCTTGGGTGTCGCTTCTTCCCACTAATTTCTCACACAGCCCTAGCTGTAGCTACATATTACAATCCCAATCCACATACCTCAATATGCTAATTGGCATGAATCTATAAAATGATTGTTACCCTTTACATTCTCGTAAACAACTTGATTCCATATCAACCCATGTTACAAGCCTCCACTGAGATAAAATGGGTTTACCTGAATTAATATGCAAATTACCTCCACCAACAATGGCACAGTCATGCATCCATGCACGCTCTCATGGACCCCTCTCTGTCTCCCTTTCATCTCTCACCCGTGTCCGGACTACTACCCCCTGGACAACCACCCCCCGGACGATTACCCCCCGGACAACTACCCTCCTAGGACAATTACCCCCGGACAACTACCACCCGGACAATTACCCCCCTAGGACAATTACCCCCCAAGACAATTACCCCCCAAGACAACTACCCCCCCAAGACAATTACCCCCCAAGACAATTACCCCCAAGACAATTACCCCCCAAGACAATTACCCCCCAGGACAATTACCCCCCAAGACAACTACCCCCCGGACAACTACCCCCCGGACAACTACCCCCCGGACAATTACCCCCGGACAACTACCCCCCGGACAACTACCCCCCGGACAACTACCCCCCGGACAACTACCCCCCGGACAATTACCCCCCGGACAACTACCTCCCGGACAACTACCCCCCGGACGACTACCCCCCGGACAATTACCCACTGGACAATTAAACTCCAAAATAATTACCCCCTAGACAATTACCCCAAGTAATCTTTCCTTAAGACCAGTGGCGAAGCGAGGGTGAACGGATGGGTGGGGGGGGGGGGGGGGGCATAACTTCGAGGTAGTGGAGCGATTTGGTGCGTATCTTAGTATACAGTTGCCTGGTGGAGGGGAAAGCACGGAATGTTCTACTCCCGAGGGATTTTAAATGCTATTGAGGGAAGAGTAAATAAGTCCCGAGAGGTAGTCGGGGGACTTATTTTCTTCACGAAATAGCTTTTTAAGTTGGATTTTTAAAGTTGGACTGGAGTATCGACAAGCTGGGGACAAGCCCGTATAGCGAACGCACGTGGTCAATAATGCACGTAGCGTATGCGCGATTCCACTTTGGCGATATCTATCCGCAGCGGAACAATTTGATAATTTACCAAATATATCAATTAGTAGGCGGTTTCCAGGCAAAATTTGTATCATCTCGCATTAGTAAAAACATATTCTTTCACATGATTGGTAATAAGAGCTTCCATTTCATTTTTTGAGAGGGGGGCGTTTCCAAAACTGGCCTATATACCTTTAAAAAGTGGGAGAGACAATCACCTCCACCTATGGGGGGGGGGGGGGGGAGGCATGCCCCCCCCCCCGGGTGCACTGTGTGCATTCAATTTTGCCAATGTTGTTACCGCAGTTGTATTTAGCATTTCAAATCGTTTTTTAGCATTATAATTCATATATTGATTATTCAGAAACAATTTGTTTGCATTCGATTTAAAACATATTTCGATTTCATTAAATTCGTGATTACGTTATACCGCCCTCCGGAAAATCCGTTGGCGCAATTGAATACTTTTATGTACCTGTATAATGTCGATCAGGAGAGAAATAAAACTCACGTCTACTTCATTCTGAGTATAACTTGCAACTGAGCTTTATTGAATAAAAACATACATTATGGCACATGGCGGATAACTATAACTCATTCCTGGTAATCGCGCGGTTGCGGTTACCGTTAAGTAGGTCGTGGGAAACTGGAAATCGAACGTGACAATATCTATTTGATTTTGCAAACACAATAAATGCAAATAGCGTTTTTTTTTTAATTGAATGCTAAAAGTGGTAAATCACTTGATCGAAGAGCTAAATCGTATGAACATAATTCAATTTTGAACCAAAATTACAAGCCTTCACGCTTATTGAAACGAATTAGCTTACGAAGTTGACCGAAAAACATATAGAACATGTGATACGCCTAGGTCACAAATGCACCGGATGCCGCACAATCGTTGTACCTACATTTCGGATTGCGATATCGTACGATGTCTGCAGTATATTCGTGTATTGGCAGTGCCGAAGCGTGGGGTGCGTTGGGTGCGTACACCCCCCCCCCCCCCCCCCCCCCAATTCAGAAAGGTCCACTTTTTGTTATTGTTCTCGGTCTCGGGCAGCGATCGGCCCATTTGACATTTGACGACCCCAACTCACTGCTTACAAAACTAAAACAGTGGTCTAAATCTGCGACGGATCCCCCCCCCACCCCCACCCTCGCCCACCACTCCCCCCCCCCCCCCCCCCCCCACACACACACTTACACGACTCAACCAGTTGTCTTGGTCCCGTTTTTCAATATACGCACCCCAAAAGTCCAAACCCACCACCTTGACAAATCCAGGCTACCGGCCTGAGCGGTCACATATTTTGTCTTGGAGTGGTTGTCTTGGGGGTAATTGTCTTTGCGGGGAGGGGGGGGGGGGGGGGGGGGTGGGGTTATTGTCTTAGGGGGTATATTCCAGGGTGGTAGATGTCCGGGGGTTATCGACCGGGGGTGATTGTCTGGGGGGTAATCATCCGGGGGGTAATTATCCGGGGGGTAGTTGTCTTGGGGGGTAATATTCCGGGGGGTAGTTGTCCGGGGGGTAGTTGTCCGGGGGGTAGTTGTCCGGGGGGTAATAGTCCGGGGGGTAGTTGTCCGGGGGGTAGTTGTCTTGGGGGGTAGTTGTCTTGGGGGGTAATTGTCTTGGGGGGTAATTGTCTTGGGGGGTAATTGTCTCGGGGGGTAATTGTCTTGGGGGGTAGTTGTCTTGGGGGGTAATTGTCTTGGGGGGTAATTGTCCTAGGGGGGTAATTGTCCGGGTGGTAGTTGTCCGGGGGGTAATTGTCCTAGGGGGGTAGTTGTCCGGGGGGTAATCGTCCGGGGGGTGGTTGTCCAGGGGGTAGTAGTCCTAGAACCTCTCTCACCATCAATGGCACCTATTCATACATCAACGCACACACAACACCCATACACACAGCCACACAATATACGCCCTCTCCCTACGAACCAAGTACAGTTCTACAAAATGCAGAAGAAACAAAATAAAACCAACAAAATAAACAATTGTCACTTTCCAATGTGACAACAAGCTCATCAATTTAGTTATAGAATGAGTGAATAAGTAACTGAAATGGGGAGAGAGACTTCGAAAGGGGATATATTACCTTTGATTGTGGCGCTAACGTTGACATTGTATTGAAGCATGCATCATCAAGCTCCAGTTCTCGCATGGTGAGTGATCGAAGGCTTGGCATTGAGGAGACGGCTCTCCCAAAGTGTTCAGATGCAACAGGACCCAGGACATCGTGTCCAATAATCAGTTCCTCTATCTAGAGAGGGAACATAGTGATATTGTCAATGTTAAAGGGATAGTTGAGTTCTGGTAAGGAGAGTACAGTTTTGGTGAAACTGAATTTTAGTAACCAAAACCTGCATCATTACATTACAAACTAAAAGTTAGAACTAGAAAGGAACACAAAATTACAAATGACGTAGTAAAGATCATGTTATCATTCAAAAAGAGCCATTAAAACGTAAGAGGGCGCTCTCTAAACACTCATCGGTTTCAACCATTTTTAATAAAATATTGTGCATGTGATGCTTTGTTAAAATAGTGATTAGATAGAGAAATAACCAACAACTATTTAAATACCTATTTTGTAACTTTTTGAAAAGAGGAAGCATTTTTTTGAATTTTTAACGGCTGGTTCAAAATTCTCTAATAAACCCGGGTCCCCAGCTTTATTACAAATTGTTATATTTGTGGATATTTCAGCCGTCTCTGAACCGATTTTGATCAAACAAAGATGATTTTATTATTTAAATATTATGCTCTTTCAAATTTTACACTCAGTTTTTCATTACCTCACACAAAAAATAAGTAGTCTAGCGCCCTCTCTACCAAAACTCAACTAGCCTTTAAGATCAAATCAATTTGAACATATGGAAGTCGTGAAAACTTTCATATTTTCATTGAATTGATGAAAACAAAAAATTGTGCTTTAAAATACTGCCATGATTATTTCGTTCTTGTCAAAATATACATGTATCGTAAGTATCTGAGGAATTTATCAGGAATGATAGCATGTATTTACTCATATGTGACATATATTAATAGATAGTAAGGTTCAAATGAAGAAAAACACTTATTTTAAATAATGCCGAGAGATGGAAGCAGTCTTTGATAGTGACTTTCTAATTTTTCTGAAGATTAATTACATTTATGATAATTTAAGTTTCTGCCACCAATAGTTTTGTTCGTACAATTTCCTTGAGATATTATGCATACTAAAATAACCATAACTTTGCTGAAGAAGTGCGCTCACGAGATAAACAAATAAGGAGGTTGTAAGATAGACATCAACGATGTTATCGTTGTGTGGCAGTCATCTTCATTATTCTATAACATAATATTGCCTTCGAAAAAAGTATTGTTGTTAAGGAATTGACATAATGATAAAAAGAGAGGAAGGTGTGAGAGAGCGGGAAGTTTAGTGGGTACATCCATGGTTGTATTTGACGATTAAGTGGCTTAATGAGCAAACACTTTTTCTGCTGGGGGGGGGGGGGGGGGGGGCAACCAAAATCAGCATCACCAACAGGGGCCTGTTTCATACAACGTTTCAAATTGATGTAACTACCACAGCATCAGCTATAATTCTCCTTGCTGATTGGCTGTAGGCATACGAGTTACAATGATTGGCCATTTACAACAATTTGACAAGTCCGTCGCCAAACATTATCGAGTCCGAGGCCGCGATGACTTGTTAAGTAGTGTCCTCGGGGGCCGAGACCAATAGTTATGATGGTCGAGATCCCTATAAAGTGGATTCGAGACCCGACTCATGACCCCGGGGGAGGAGCCGTCGCCAAAAATGTTCGAGGCCGAGACCGACACCGCTGGTTGAGAGTCGTGTAGGCGGTAGGGGGTGGGGAGGGGGGGGGGGGGGCTATTACGCCTGTCACCCCGCGACAACTTGTTAAGTAGTGTCCGCGGGGGGCTGAGAATATTTTGTTATGATGGTCGAGACCGCTAAAAAGTGGATTCGAGACCCGATTCGAGACCGGGGGGGGGGGGCGGGGGGTAGAGCCGTCGCCAAAAATGTTCGAGGCCGAGACCGAGACCACTGGTGGAGAGTCGTGTAAGCGGGGGAGGGGTAGTTGTCTGTCGCCAAACAATTATAGAGTGTGAGGCAACGACAACTTGTACTCGGGGGCTGAGATCATTGGTTATGATGGTCGAGACCGGTAAAAAGTAGATTCGAGACCCGGGGGGGGGGGGGGGGGGGGGGAGCCGTCGCCAAAAATGTTCGAGGCCAAGACAGAGACCACTGGTTGAGAGTCGTAATTTGATCATATATCAAAATAATAATAATGCAATAATGTAGGTGTCAGTTTGATATATTTCCGCTCCAAGTTTAAATGGATAGATGAGTTCTGGTAGAGAGAGGACAGTTTTTAGTCAAACTGAATTTTAGTAACCAAAAACTGCACCATTACATTATAAACTAATAATTATAACTCCACCATGCTCAAAAGGAATAAAACATTACAAACGACTAAGTAAAAAGCCTGTTATCATTCAAAAAGAGCTGTTTAAACTAAAGAGGGCGCTTTCAAAAACGCATTTGTTAAAACCATTTAAAATAAAATATTGTGCATGTGATGTTTTGTTGAAATAGTGATTAGATAGAGAGATAATCATCAACTATCTAAAAAACTTCTTTTGCAAATTTTTGAAAAGAGGAAGCATTTTAAAACGAATTTTGATCGATTTTGATCAAATAAAGTTTATTCTGCCATTAAAATTGTATGCTCTTTCAAATTTGACACTCAGTTTTTCATTATCTCACAAAAAAATATTTTGTGTAGCGCCCTCTCTACCAAAACTCAACTATCCCTTAAAGGTCGGTAGAATAAACGTATATATATTTCGTAAAATATACTCGATTATAACAACTTATCATTATGATTGACCATCTTTTCTAAGCGCCTTACAATTCGGTTTTCCCGCCCATTTTCAAACTTTTGTCATTCAATTTGTATACATTTTTACTTCAATATTGTCCTGAAGAGCATAAAATGTGCTAATGCCAACTTAATTTCGTCTTTTGTCGACCAATTTCACAAAAGGTTTACTCAATGTAGTAATTTATCACATTATATTGTCAATCACAATTCAAATTTGTTTGTCATAGTTGCTGCACCCATAGTATCGAAAGCAATTTCGTCTTTTCGTGCACTCTTTCGTCAAAGTTAGATTCAAATTCGTCTCGTGTATATTATGGGTTATATGCTGCAGGTTTCCGTTTTGACATTTCTTGATTCGATAATGTACTTGTCCCATTAACAATGTTCTAGGGTACAGACACGAACGCACAGTCGCGCGCCGACACACACACACACACACACACACACACACACACACACACACACAACACACACACACACACACACACACACTAATTATTTAAAAAGTATATATATGATATATAATTGAATTGTGTTGATTCGAATTGTTCTATCATAATGCAAGAACAAATGTGCTTGATAAATTTATGGACGAAATAATTCTACAAATATCCTTCATATATATTACTTTCTAAACAAATAAGTATATTACCGAGGACATGATTGAAAAGAAAGGGGGACTTTTATTGCCGCGTTGCAATAATTTTTATCCTTCATTTGTGTCTATTTATTCGAAAAAAGTGATTGATTAATCCATTCAGGGGTAATATGAATCCGCAATGACGGATTAACAAACTGAAAAGAGTTGGAGGGTGAGAGGGTGTTGGTGGGTACATGAATTTTAATTTGACTCTGACATAGTGTAGCAATCATCGTCATTACTCAATGTCGAATTAGAATATCTTCGATATCATACAAGCTCATCAATTTAGTTATAGAATGAGTGAATAAGTAACTGAAATGGGGAGAGAGACTGCGAAAGGGGATATATTACCTTTGATTGTGGCGCCAACGTTGACATTGTATTGAAGCATGCATCATCAAGCTTCAGGTTATCCATGTAAAGTACTCGAAGGCTTGGCATTGAGGAGACGGCTCTCCCAATGTGTTCAGGTGCAACAAGACCCAGGACACAGTCTTCAAGAATAAGTTCCTCTATCTAGAGATGGAACATAGGGATATTGTCAATGTTAAAGGGATAGTTGAGTTCTGGTAAGGAGAGTACAGTTTTGGTGAAACTGAATTTTAGTAACCAAAACCTGCATCATTACATTACAAACTAATAGTTATAACTAGAAAGGAACACAAAATTACAAATGACGTAGTAAAGATCATGTTATCATTCAAAAAGAGCCGTTAAAACGTAAGAGGGCGCTCTCTAAACACTCATCGGTTTCAACCATTTTTAATAAAATATTGTGCATGTGATGCTTTGTTAAAATAGTGATTAGATAGAGAAATAACCAACAACTATTTAAATACCTATTTTGTAACTTTTTGAAAAGAGGAAGCATTTTTTTGAATTTTTAACGGCTGGTTCAAAATTCTCTAATAAACCCGGGTCCCCAGCTTTATTACAAATTGTTATATTTGTGGATATTTCAGCCGTCTCTGAACCGATTTTGATCAAACAAAGATGATTTTGTTATTTAAATATTATGCTCTTTCAAATTTTACACTCAGTTTTTCATTACCTCACACAAAAAATAAGTAGTCTAGCGCCCTCTCTACCAAAACTCAACTTTCCCTTTAAGTGTGTCAATAATTTGTTTTATTCGTGAAAAATATATCAAAGTTGGCAACCCTAAGATGGTGATTGAACATGTAAAGGATGGGACTTTCCAATGGTTAAAACATTTCAGCTACCTCCAACAGTTAAAAAGTAAAATTATATATTGTGCCCCCCCCCCCCAGGAAAATGTAATAAACCCGATTCGAGCCGGGGGGGGGGGGGGGGGGGGTGGAGCCGTCGCCAAAAATGTTCGAGGCCCAGACCGAGACGACTGGTTGAGAGTCGTGTAAGCGGGGGGAGGGGTGTGGTGGAGGGGTAGTTATTCGTCGCCAAAAGTCTGAGGCCGCGACAACTTGTTTGTGGTTTCCTCGGGGGCTGAGACCATTGTTATGATGGTATAGACCGGTAAAAAAAGTGGATTCGAGACCCGATTCGAGACCCGGGGGAGGGGGGGGGGGGAGGGGGGGAGCTGTTGAAAAAAATTATCGAGGCCGAGACAAAGACCACTGGTTGAGAGTCGTGTAAGCTGGGTGGGGGGGGGGGGGTGTCGTACAAATCGCAACAAAATACGTCCCATATTTATTCGTGAAATTCGCAAAATAATATGCGGCACGTCGCATATTTCGTTGCCCTTCAGTGCCATAACTACCGTTCAGATGCAAAGGGACATTATATTACAGTTATTAAGGGTCAGTTGATCTATATCTATGGAAACAATACCTTATTTTGCAATGTTAACTTTATTTAATATGGTAATATAGGTTTTCCCATCCATTTTCAAACTATCGTCAATCAAATTCAATCAATGCTCACTTTTATTTCGTCCCGAGAAGTTAGGAAACTGCAATTGCTACATTCGATTTAGTCATTTACCATTCTAATTGATCAATGGTCATTCTAATACAAAATTGGCTTATTCTAATTCGTCATTTTGCAATGGAATTCGTCCCTACTGGTTATAAGACGCACAATGTGAAGTTCAAATTCGTCGTTGGTCATCCGATTTCAAGACTTAGTCGTTCAAATTCGTCATGAATAGTCTGGTTGCTCTGGTTCATATGTATTTTCCTATGGAAGCTCATACAATTCATTTCAAAAATAAATTATGGGAAATTACCTCAATAATAATTGTTTATAAAACGATAAACTCATCACGAACAATTCATTTCGATATTGCAATTCACAAAACGATAATTGACCAAAAGTCTGATTGATTGATCCATGCAATAGATCTGTGTAAGGAGACACATTATAATATCAAATTAATGATATATAAATTACAAAAATTGTTCAATAGACGATAGACTAAAATTGTATGAATTTCCGGGACACAAAACAAAGATATAATCTGGGTTCAAATAGACAAAGGATAATAATGAAGAGATGATGAAACAAAGTATCAAATACAGAACGTAGATTAAGATTACCATATTCAGAAAATGTACAAATCCTGAATCCCATTTTTAAAAACAAAATTGACAATTTCAGCTAATAGCAGAGAAACTACCCTGGCGACATAACGGTCGTTTTGTGGTGTAAGGTCACAATTAATGAAATTGAATGACGATTGTTTGAAAATGAATGGGGAAACCTATAGTGGTTGATGATATCTCTATTTAATCATTATTTTAATAAAACATCACATGCACAATTTTGTGTGAAAATGGTTAAAACATATGAGTTCTTAGAGAGGGCTTTTTACTTAATCGTTTGTAATTGTGTATACCTTTTGAGCATGGTGGAGTTATAACTGTTAGTTTGTAATGTAATAGTGCAGGTTTTGGTTACTAAAATTCAGTTTGACCAAAACTATCTCTTCAACCAGTCATTCTCATTTGCCACTATACCTTTTTTTTAATATAAATTTTCCTTTGTGAAGAAACGAACAACAAGTGCCATCTGTCACATCAAATGATATATTTACCCATCCATAACAACTTAATTTGAAATAAGATTTTCAAATTTCAGATTTCTCTATATGGTCAACACTGACATTTTGAAGAAAGAAAATAGCTGCACTGTGTGCATCCGTTTGGAAGTTCATTTTTTGATGTATGATCCTAAAAATATGGTTATTATTTTTTTTTTAAACGCGAGTAATCATAATATTACCGGTTACTAGCTGTTTACATAGTTAAACCATGGTAAAACTTACTACAAAGACTGCATCATCCAACATTACTCCTCACATGGTTATGATAATATATGGACCTTTTGAGTAAATGAGATGAGTGATGTTATACCTGTGATTTCGTTATATCTTTATGGCAAGAATATGCACCACAAATAATGTATTATCATATATTACCTGTGACTGTCGTGCTCCTGCCGCCATTCCTGCATAGAACGTATTGTACAAATCTCCCCTAGTTTCACAGATCTCCACCTTCTTGAGCTTGGGTAGGGAGACGAGTTCGATACCAGCGTGGTAGTATGTGTCATGGTCCTCACTGACAGGCCTTGCGCTGGGACCGGTGCATTCCTCAGCCTTTTTATAAGTTGCAGTAATACACAAGAAACGCGTTATACAAAGTTTAATAATAAACATATACACTATTTGAACACTCACTAATATGCAATAGTAAGATCAATAATTATCACAACAATTCTTGTCAAAGCACCCATTAAGGGTTTAAAGGGATAGTTCAGTTTTTATTTAGAAGGCGCTTCGTGAGGTAATATCAAACTTAGTGTAACATTTGAGAAATCACACGATACAATTCTAAATCCATAATTATCTTTGTTTGATAAAAATCGATTCTGAAACAGTTGAAATATCCTTAAATATATCCGATCTTAATAATTGTTCGGGACCAACTTGTATTGAATGATTTAAGAAAATGCCAAAATGGTTTGAAAACTTTTTTTGATGAGCTCTCTATTGAATGACTATTTTAACCAAACATCACATTCACATTATTTTTTTTAAATATAAAAAACGCCATTGTTTTGTTTTAGTTTTTGTCTAACTTTGTATTGTTCTATTAAAGGGGTAGTACAGTTTTGGTAAGGCTGAACTTTAGTAACCAAACCTGGACAGTAACATTATAAACTAATAGTTATAACTCCACCATGCTCGAAAGGTATACAAAATTACAAACGTCAAAGTAAAAAGCCTGTTATCATTCATTGGTTTCAACCATTTTTCATACAAAATTATGCATGTGATGTTTTATTGAAATAATGATTAAATAGAGAGATCATCGACAATTATTTAAAAAACGCTTTTGAAAATTTTTGAAATAGTGCAAGCATTTTTTTAATTAAAAAAAAATTATCTAGTTATTTGGGCCCCAAATAATTATAAGTTCAGATATATGTATTGATATTTCAGCCGTTTCTGGGTCGATTTTGACCAAATAAAGTTTATTCTGCCATTAAAATTGCATGTTCTCTCAAATTCGACACTCAGTTTTTTATTACCTCACAAAAAAATTGTGATGTGCAGCGCACTCTCTATCAAAACTAAACTACCCCTTTAACGTTTTAAAATTGTGTAAACTGCATGTATGTCACTCTTTGATATATTGTGTTTATGTGTACATGATGTCTGTTAACTAAATGATTTGTGCGAAAGTTTGTTAATACAAAACATTAAACATGAGCTGTCTGGAGGGCTCCCTCTTGTATTAACAGGTGCTTTGCGAGTAAAAGCAGCCTTGTACCTGAACCGTTCATATTATGTTTTACTATTATTCTAGCATCATGTAATTATAACTGTTAGTAGCTTACAAGCTTTAGTTTCTAAAATTATGTTGGACAAAGACTGTACTGTCCCATGTAGGCCTGTGTACCAAACTCCTTATGATCTAAACAGCTTTCCTTTGGATAAAGCTGTTGCTTGTGAGTTGGTGCTAGGACCATAATATTAGGCTTGCCCGACATCAGGGACATTGTTACGAGCTATAGCTGTTATGATCCGAATTCTTCATTGGTGAAAGAGGTAACCGTATTCTGTCCTGTTCGGGATGGGGATGTGAATGATGAACCTATCCATAAAAGTGCTTGTGGGAATTGACGATGGCTTGATTGACTTTATCTGATCTTCCATTGTGTATTGGTTACTTATGTATCCATACGCGCGCGCAGGTCTTGTATTTGGATCCCATTTCTTGTCTATCATAAACATGGTTTGAAACATTTATCTTGAAATTCTAGAATTTTGTCAAATATTTACTGCACACCTAGATAATGATAGAATTGTGTTAATTTATACAGTAGAAAGTGTTAGTATTATAAAACGGGGAATAAATCGGGCATCACGTTAGAAAAGTATAACGACGCGCATGAACTTTGTTTTAATGTAGAAGAGTAAGGCAACATATTCTGTTACTTTCCTGTGGACAATGTAGTATAATTGTGCCCTTGAACTGGTGGGAACTTGCCGCTTCTAAGATACTACAATGAAAACTTACAAACAAATAAAATGTTACACAGTTCGCGGTTAATAATTATGGAATGATAACGCCAAAACGTTAACAACCATATTGCCATGTGTAACTAAACGATACGAATTAATTATATGAATAATATCACATTGCGAATACAGGTAAATAATGTATTACCATTCTGCTGCTTACATCCAGTGCATACTGGTAATGCATGTGAGAGTCATCATCGAGAGAATCACCAAAGGTCAAGTCACTTGACTGTCGCAGGAGGTCCACTACAGGGGTGATGGCTTCCTCGTTGTGACAGCCATATGCCGCTTTCATGATGAATGGCTTATTCTCGACATCCTTACAGAGAGCCTCCATCACAGCCCGTCCAGCTTCTCCCCCATGTGCTGCCGCAAAGGTCAGGAGGTACTCAAACTCATAGTATTCTTCCAGAACATGCTCCAGAATCTTCCGAAACTCTGCAGGGTGTGTTTTGTAGAGAGATGCGACGTAGTGACCGGCCACAAATTCCTGCATTAGTTTATGCGGGAATTGTGCCTCGGTCACATACTCCTTCCCCTTCATTCTCTCGTCTATTGGTGCTACTCTCCTTGTCATCGACATGACTCCTATCTCGCAAGCTGTGTTGACAGCCTCAGAGCATCCAACAAATTCTTCTTCCCGAAACAGCATGTGCTTTGAAATCAACCCGTTGTATGCTAGCTCGCCAATCTGCGTGAAAGCCTGGTTGCATCTATCTAGATACACCCCTAGTGTATCATCACCACCATGACCACCATTCTCTTTGCATTTGGAGTAAGAGTGCTCAATTATTGATTGCACAATGAGGCCAAATAACTGCGGAATCGTCTCTAGCCTACGCAGCGCATCTCTTTTCGGTCGGTTATTCCAGATGTGACATAACATGGCGCAAAATATGGGAATATGAGCTAGGTGATCTCCAATTGTCTCGTTGTCCTCCATAAGTTCGAGAAGACTCTCCGCCGAAGCTGCGTCTTCGTTGAAAAACTGTCCAACGTAGGTTGCAACATCTCCCTCCTTGAAGCCTTTGACCCGAACACGTTCGTACTGCTTGTTGATCTTGTCAACATTGGTGATTTGGTCGGCACGCCATGGTCGAGAAGTGACAATAAGAGGAATCTTCCTCAATTTCTCGCCTCTCATAATCTGCACCAGTACTTTATTGGGATCTTTCTTTGAGATATCTCCTTGATACTCGTCTAACCCGTCAAATAGCATAACTGTTTTGGTCGGATTTTTGCTGATGTATTTCTCCACAATGTCTCCCGGAATTTCAACGCCATCGTACTCATAAACTAACTCATTCAGTATGTCGCCAAAGCAACGACCTTCTGGCGGATCTCTGAGTGTTAGTAGAAAGAGTAGATCAATCTCCTGCAGGCATTGTCCAGTTGCCCAGTCATACGCTATCTTTGCTAGGAGAGTGGTTTTACCGACACCCGCCTCTCCTAGAAAGGCAATTTTATTTCTTCTTTCACCTGACAGCAATATCTTAAATATACCTTCGTACTTTAATGGCTTGCCCTGTTCTTCTTTCTCTTCTTTGTCTTCTTCTTTTAGCAGTTCGAGGTTAACGTAGATCATATCAAGCTTCATGCGCGATTTTGGATCTAAGGGAGATGTTTTAATATCGTTGTACTCGTCAATGTAGCGGGATTTCAATCGCTCACGGTAGTTTTCTAGATCTTCGGATGCTATCGGAGATCGACCTTTGTAATGAAAATAACAGGTATTTAAAGGGACATTTATGTCTTTTCCTGACACTTTTCATCTTTAACATTTCTTTTTTAAAGAATATTACATTTGTATTTCCATTGTCGTTATCCAATTATAAATAGCAATCAATGACACTAATTAGCATATTGCGATAAAAAGTTATTTTAAACTGTCAATTATCACAACAAAATAATGGTAGTTAAGTTGGCCAATTAGGCAAAACAAATTCTAAACTGTGATTTTTTTTTTAAAAGGTCACATGTTTCCTAGTTACCATTTTTATATATTATATCTGAAAAGAATATTTAATTTCATAATCCACAAATTGTAAGTTGTAATATCTTTTCTAAATTTACTGTGCATATATGCTCCGGGAATGCTGAAAACATGCAATACAGTCCTACCAATGTGCAGGTAAATGATCATGTAAATGTAATACAAACTACATCACTGATATGGTCAAATTTCAAAAGTTGCGAGGTAATTGTCTGATATGAAAGAAAATGTAATTTAACAGCATGCCTGACAAAATTAGGACTTGAAATCTCTTTTTCGTGGAGTTATAGACCTCAAAATAATAAAACGACACAGCGCGTTTAATTGTGCATTATACGAGTATTCACCCGGTGCAAAATTTCGCTCACGGCGCATTCCACGGAGTACCGTGTTGCTGTGCGTGACCCATACGTGACCCGCGCACAGAATGTGATCGAACAACGGCGTAAGCGAATACTAAACAAAATAACCAAAACTCGCTAAAACTGACTACATGTAATTGTATGTTCTTTATTTTCGAGACCTTTTCCGTGACATACCTTTACAAATGTCGGCTTCACAATACCTTTTCAAGAATAAGTACAATATTGTTGTAATAATGCTAAATCAATTAAACTCCTTTATTGACCGATATACAGTTTGGTGGCGGGGCGCATTCGTTTTCATTCGTAGAATCAAAATTATAGGGCTGTTTGATCTGAATTTGTGTGTGTGTGTTACATTCATCCTCATCCGTCTACTGGAGACTGCTCAGACGATTTGTAAAAGGCGGATAGTCCCTTTAAAGACCCACACCTCTTTAATATTTCACTGAATGAGAAAACAAACAAACAAATAAACAAGCATTCACCCCAAAACAGAAACATTGCACTAACATAGGCTATACACTGAAATGACCCGAGAGTAGTCGACAGTAATGATATGTGATTAAAGATCGAAATTACGCTTTAATCAATTAGATTACTGACACATATTATTAAATTACTTACCCCCGTGTTTCCCTCCACCCGAGACATCCTCTGCGATTCGTTGCAAGTCAGCTCTCTGGAGCGCGGTTGTAAGTCTGGTCAGCTGGTCTGATGAGCGCACTCCCTCTGCCCACGACCGAAGCATGCATAGCGTGCCATATGATGTAACACTGGCTCCTTGATGGTTGGTTTCGATGGCTCTGGTTACGTCGGGGACAGACACTCCTAGCTCTTTCCCCAGTGTCTCGATGTGGATGTTGTCAGTCAATGCGTCTGCTATCCGAAGGAGGATATGATCCATAGCGTTGCCAGGTAGCCCGCTCGAAGACGCCATCCTAAAGAATGAAACAGACGAACAACAGGTGAAAATCTATAAGAAATAATCAGCTGCTCAAAACCACAAATTTGGGACATCTACCAACCAAAGCACTGATAACTTCGGTCAACGAGAAGCCGAACCACTGAACACATCCCTTGAGGTGAATGGCTAGACTTGCGTTGTGAGGGAAGGTGCAACGAGATCTACCAGCACGAGTGCCTGCCCCTACAGATTTGAGAACACCTCTGGACACTAATCAGGATCATTGTAAAATGTAGAAAACCCAGGATACGAACAGAACGTTATAATGTTAACATGACGGAACAGGGATACTCCGACGATGGCAACACAAACTGCGAATTGGGCACTTCCAACAACAACAACAACAACAGCAACAACAACAACAACAACACACCAATAAACAAACGAATATAAATCTCCTCCGATGAGCAGCGCTCTTTTCAACATTGTTCAAGACCATATGGCAGCAATCGGGAAGGCTGTGAGCTGTCCCAATTTTTTTTCTTTAGGAGTCATTAAAGGGATAGTTGAGTTTTGGTAGAGAGGGCGCTACACAAAATAATTTTTTTTGTGAGATAATGAAAAACTGAGTGTAAAATTAGAAAGAGCTGCATACAATTTTAATGGCAGAATAAACTTTATTTGATCAAAATCGGTTCAGAAACGGCTGAAATATCCATAAACATAACCATTTGTATTAAATGTGGGGCCCCACACTCTAAATTACAGGGATTTAAAATCTAAATCGTAGCTTGGATTAAAACAAATATAAATACACTTAGCTTATTTGTAAATCTATGGAGACTTAAAAAGTCGCGCGAAAGCAATTGTTAATCGAAGGCCAAGGTGTGATTTTAAATCCATCAAAGGATTGGAAAATAACGCCAGGTTATCGGAGATTTGACGAATGAGAACAGAGATATTTCACACGTGACCTACTGCGGTATTCTGAAGCTCAGTTTTCTTAGTTTTATAATCATGAATATTCATAACTAGGATTACGGTTTTGGTTAGAGTTAAGGATATGATTACAATGAGACCACTCTTTCCATCATCGATTTACGTAGCGTAGTGGTCACGCTGTGGACCTCCACGCTCGGTGTCACGGGTCCGAATCCTCTCTTAGTCTTCTATTTTTTCTTTTGCCATGTAGACCGCGGGCCGAACCGTGAAAATCGCCTTATTTCTTGACCTTCGTGCTTCAAATCTCGTATCTACCTGAATTTTGGCATGTGGGTAGTGAAAAATTCACTGAACACAAATTCATAACTCGTCAAGCTCAAAAAGTGCGCATTTTTTCAAAAAGTATGTTTTATCGTTGTGCGAAAAGTTTGTTTTGATGCGATGTAATGACACGTACTTTATCTGGATTTTGTTGTTTACATGGAAACTAAACTCACAGTAAATTAATTCATTTAGAGGAATTAATTCCGAAATAGATAAGGAATGAGTACCACCTTGAAAATTTACCAAAAACACATTAGAAGTTGATAAATAATTTAACGAAAAGAGACCGATACGGCACTAGCACTTCGGCTAACGAAGATCATCAGGCTAGTGTCGCCTGAGTTGCGGGGCACTGGTCGGCTACAAAAGGTGGCATGGAGGCATAATGCAATCGCCCTCAGCATGAATCTAGTTTAATTTTACCCCGGGAAAAAGCTATTCTCCTAGTTACTGTCTGTCTTGGAATGGATTGTAATATATTTGTCTTTATCTAAAGGGAAAGTCCACCCTAAATCTAAGTTAGTTAAGATAATGGCATAACTAAAGAGAGGAACGTGACAGTGAAAAATTTCTTCTTGTAATTATATTGCCTATTTTTTTTTATAATTTATTAATTTTCCATGATGAAACATTTTCTGCTTCTATTAAAACCAACTTATTTTCAGGGTGGACTTTTCCTTTGAGGAAATAAATAAAGGAGAGAAATAGAGGGTAGATGGAGAGATTGTGAAATTTGGTAGACTGGTATTTATTTATTTATATATACTCCGCAAAAAAAAGAAACTGGACACTTGTATAAGACCAGATATTTCATATTCATTCACGATAAAATATATGATATTGTATATAAAATTAAAGATAAAACTATCCTCTTCAATATTGGCGTAAAATCCAGATGAAATCATTCATGCATGATTTGCCACGGTCAATTAACCACAGCAAGGTCTGTTTTCAAAAATAGCAAAAATGGAACATCCACCTAACCATATAAATGTTGATAAGCACAATCTAAAACGCTATATTCATGACATGGCATAATTTTCCATTACAAATGTGACCTTTTCTATCTTCATTTCAATAAACAGTATAAATGAAGATAAATTGTGAACGTTATTGGTTTTATTTTCATCCAAAAAGTAACAAAATAGGGAATTCCATGGCAAAGGTTTATTAGTCGAAACCACAGTTTGTGCCCTTTTTTCAGCATGAAAAATGGTATAAATTCTTCTCAAGAATTCTACCGCAGTCCAAAGATCTTCATAACCTGATGGCATCCTTAGTCAAACAGTTGGGCAGTCTTTAAAGGGATCTAGTAACTTTGTTGAGATGTGCAAAAACTGATGAATGGTTGATGCAATGTATATTGTTGTTATCTCATATGTCCACATGGTATTGTGTGAAAATTTCAAGTCAAATGGACAATGTATGGCCAAGTAATGAGCGAAAATGCAAAGTGATATTGGGTGATATTCACCAACTCACTGCATTCACTTTGTACAGGGATGAAAATCTCGCCCGGAGATTTTCTTATCTGAATACTTCAATCATACATATCTTTGTAATGAAAGGGAAATTTGAAAAACCGAAAGCTGTCCCATGATTTTATTGTTAATACGAATACAACAAGGTATAAAGGAACCACTAGAATTAAAATTTTATTTTGAGGATTTGGACAATGTTACTAAGTCCCTTTAACATGACATTTCTCTAGGTAACTATGGTTAAAATTGCAGGGGACACATGAAACAGACAAGCTTCATGCCTCTAATACAGACCAGTATGATAAAGCTCTCATAACCTGGCCATGTTTTATTAACAAATTTGTATTTTCAGAGTTTGTTTATAACAATAAAGTTAAATAATGTCATAATTTAGTTGCCCCGCACCCCCCGCACATGTTGTTTTAGTCATTTCAGTCGAATGGTGTGGTCCTCCATTGTTTTTGCTATATTTGAAAACGGACCTTGCTATTGTTAATTGACCATTGCATTTCATGCATGAACGATTACACCTTTAATTTATACCCTGCATGTAGAGGACTAAATTCCCCTTAACTTGATGTATGATAATGTACACCTTATCGTACATTAATATGAAATATTTCAACTTATACAAGTGTCCAGTTTCTTTTTTTGCGGAGTATACATTTGTTAAACATTTTATTTTACTTTTTTTTTTTGGCATCAGGACTAATGGTATTCGATTCATCACACAGCACACTCCCCAACTCAAATCATCCTTCAGCATCCCATTGGCAATATATATAATAATAATTTAAATAATAATACAATCAATAAAAAATACAAAAAAAACCCATGTATACACCGACAACTTATCTCTCTTATCATATCTATCTTTCTCTCTTACACACACACACACACACCCACACCAAAACATACATGTACACAAAGATACAAACAATCCAGTCCAGACAATGCACTTATTTATCACACCAAATTAATTGATATTAGAGCACGATAAGAACAGTTGTAAAAAAAATTAGATAAGTCAAATTTTCCATATTTAGTAAAATCTTTATGATCTTATTTTATCTATCTCAATGAAATGAAAATCACTGGAAATTATGGTAATTGGGCAAAATACAAAACAGTAGAAGTAATGCATAGATTAAGTAGACGCATAAAGAACAAACATTCTTATAAATGAGGTAACATTTTCTGGCTATTGAAAAGAATCTCGGTTATAGCGAGATTCCGGTTATAACGAGGTAAAATCGATAGTCCCGACTACCTTGTTATAAAGAGGTTTCCCCAGTTAGCAATACAAAATTATCATAATTCATACAACAAATATTCAAATATTTAATATCATGTTGTACGGTTTCATTGATTCATACAAAGCATGTAAACCAGACATACAATCAACTTCCCTATTACTTGCCTCTGATGATTTGTTTTCTTTGTTTTTAAACATAACATAGACAAACATAATATTTGTCTTAATTTCATTAGTTTGTAAGGCAAATAAAACAAAACAAATAATATGAGCATTTATGGAAACGTTTTACATGTACATCACAATTCTTCCTGAGCTGAAGCAAACCTATTCATAAAACAATTCATGCTTTCACTAGTCCGTTTCTTAACTCACTACAGAGTGCAAATATTTAAAACAGCTTCTATACATTGTATACTAGTGTGTTAATGTTAATCTTAACAGCAAAATACTATATATACAGTAGTTAAAAGAAGGCAGACATGGAAGAAAGATTACTTGCACAAATTGATAAATAACCACATTGTACACCATAAAAACATAAGCTTATGTATGAATAGAATCATGATCATTAAAATGTGTAACTTATTCATCTTACATAATTGATATACTTGTCATAATGGAACAAAATACTAAATGCACAAGAGTACATTCCCAGTCCAAATATATACCTGGTACAGTGTATCTATTCATAAGCAGTGAATACAAGTCAAGGAACATCAATCTTCCAACATCTATTTTCTTCCCATTATATTGGGTAAAATATTACAGGTATGATAGAAAACAACTTACAAGTGTCATGTTATAACAACAACAAAATAAATAGATAGATAAATAAACTTTAACAAATCAAATTACTTGGTCATGGAAATTAAAATTAGTCAAAATGTATCAGAATCAGATTTGTCAAAACAAAATATTGGTTCATGTTAATACGGTACGCATAAATTATGTTAAACTTTATGACACTTCTTTTACCTACATGTAGCACTCTGGCTAGAATGGTACCCATTTACACATGGGTGGAACATGGTAACCATAGATTAATATCTGCCTAAAGGACTATAGGTGAACCATCCATCTTAAAATTTTTGTTTACCAGTAGACTTTTTAAGGATATACTTTAGCTCCATTGCAGATAATGCAATGCACTGGCAATATATTCAGTTTATAAGTCATGGCTGGTAGAGGGTTGATGTCCGTGTGAAAAACTTGACCAAAGCAGTCTCTTTGGTACAGGGGAATCCTCACTTGCTGACACTTACTTGATACTTGATGAGGTAATCCCTTGATGCAGCTGCAAAGCTATACTTGGATGATGTGCTGGTGTGTCATCAGGAGGTGCCATAATACAATTTTCACTTTGCACATGTGTACAATAAAGATGCAAGAGTGAATGTGCAAGCAAAAAATCAAGTATAGTGACATTTAAACAATGTGGGAGAGCCCACGGGAGACTGCACTTCTCTAATGGTGGGTAATGCAGCCATTTGAAAGGTAGTCAGTCAGGACTGTTATTTTGATGACCGGCCCAGAGAGATGGTTCCAGACTCGTATGGTCCGTGGATACAAAAATGACACCTTGTCAATAGTAGATAATGGAACGGTGAACTTCAGGTTGTGATCGTGTCTTGAATAACAGTTGGCTTGGCGGACTTCTGGTGGGAAAGGCATGTGGCCTGGCCTAGCTGATGATGGATCTTGTAAAAGAGTGTGCACTGTGCAAGGAGTCACAGGACGTGTAGTCGGTCCCACCCACATCTACAATGTTTTGTAAATGGTCCTGATACTAGACGGTCCCACCCAAGGGCTGTCACGAGCGAGGAAGATGTGGTGGATCTTGAATTGCTGATCAAGTCTTGCGGCTCTTCTTGGGGCTATTCGGTAAATAGCTGTGTCTTCTCAGCATCTGTGGGTTTTAACAAGGAGAAGGGAGAAAAGAAAATTAAAACCAATTTCATCAAAGTCATTCTAAATATGAAAATCTATTACTAGTCATTAGGTGATTTCAGGTAGATAGTTGAAGTCGGTGTTGGTGTTGAGAACGTGGATCAAGCTACTGAACCGAGCTCCAACACCGATGGTAATAATAGAAAGATGATACTGTTCAGTGTTCACCTTAATCATGTCATGGATAGCTCAACACCGATTGGACGTCATGCCTTTATGTGATCCTCTCACAATTTTTACGCGAAAAGGTTAGTAAACAAAAGTGAAATCAGTGAGAAAAGGCATTTACATTTCAACAGGTAGGACATAAAATTTTAAATCATACTGTCAAACCAAAATAGAATATATATATCAATCATATCCAAGGATTTTCAGTAATTTGTGATGTTGTCATTTGGTTCGTGATCTTGAGATTACCAACACTAACATCGAGCTCGAAATCACAAATTTCACTAGGGATTAGAATTAGGAAGTTCTCCTTTTTCATGTTTTTGTTCGAGTGCAATTTTATTTCGGGAAAATGGGAATACTTTTCAAGTTTCATTTGATGAAGTCGTAGAGCTAGATATGTTCATATTATAACGGGAACTTACCAGCCAGTTCCGGATGTCTTAGAGTTACAGTCATCTTCTTCTTCTTCGGGTTAATCTGCCTTCTTCAATCTGGACTCTGGAGATTCGTGTTCAGTATAGCCATGAATGACTTGTCCCACACATTCACTTCCGTGTAATGTACATCGCTGCAACCTCACTTTCCAACCTCTTTTCCAAAGTTATCAATTTAGCTGCACACTCCTTGCACTTTTCATAGTTGTTATCACTAGATGGTATACACTTGTTTAGAGTGTCGATGACATGTATGGGACAGAAGTCGGATTTACTTGCCTCGAAACTTTCCGTCGCACTCGACTCGAACGCAGCCAGTGATTGTTGTTTGGGTTTGTTTACATATTAGCGCATGATGAAACAAAGAGCGTGATTGGTCAGTCCACAAATCACGTTATGAGCAACGTACTGTGATTGGTCATTCTTACCGTCAAAACTGACAAATATTGGCAATTTTTTTTTGTTTTTTTCCATATTTTCAGAAAATGTGCAGGTTTTATTCTTGACGAGTTTCAGGTATGATTTCAATACTATTTTTACACAAGTCGACAAAAAACTAGCTAGATACAAGATTTGAAGCACGAGATGAAACGATAATGGACCTCGGCCCGCGGTCTAATGATAATTGGTGAGTAGCGCTTTATTTAGTAAATGTATCATGCACAGTAAACTAAAAACTGAAAATTGTGGCCTGCATCACTGATTATGAATAATTCATTAGGATGCCATGAACTCGCCTGGGGCCTAATAAGATTAACATAAAACAAATCCAAAAGGGCTTAATTTTTAATCTATCTGGATTTATATTTTTTAAATCCAACAAAAGATTTATTTTAAATCATGATCGGCTGGTCCCTAACCACAGCCGAAGAAAGATTTAAAATAAATCTGGTTTAAACAAATGCGTTTTTTGAAAGCGCCCTCTTTAGTTTAAACAGCTCTTTTTGAGTGATAACAGGCTTTTTATTTAGTCGTTTGTAATTTGTTTATTCCTTGAGCATGGTGTAGTTATTATTATTAGTTTGTAATGTAAATGTAATGGTGCAGGTTTTGGTGACTAAAATGCAGTTTGACTAAAACTGTACTTCATACCAGAACTCAACTATCCCTTTAACAACACAATAGTTTATAGTTTACACTAACCCATAGAGTAGTATATAACTCTATGCACTAACCGAATTATAATTTCAAGGATGGTCGTTTTGAGATTACTTGCAGGCTTGTAAATAAATTTAATAATATTGAGTCTTATATACTTCCTGAATATTATTCCGAGCCACTTTTGCTAGGGATTGTGGAACTCGGTAAAATTTAAAAAGTTGATTTGATAAAGAGAATGGCAACTGGCAAACTGCTAATTAAAGGCCCACTAAACTCTCAATCCTCAACTCATCTTTTTAGAGGGGTGGTGTGTTACTGGCTGTAATCATGTTGGTGCTTACCCGATTTATTCCCCCTCACAAGTCGTAGATCGCACTATATTAGCCAATCTTCGGCGCTTCCGCTCCTCCAACATGTCCAATTAAATGAAATGGACAGCTTTTGTCGGCAGAATCATGTTGAACCAAATTGTTATTTTATCCGCGATCCACATTGTTTCAATGTTCATTAAATCACGGAACACTGATAGCCATGATAGTTATTATACTTCCGCAATCCAGATCTCTACAATGAATCCATATCCATATAATGTTACCATTTCCGTCTGTATAAATTAATAGTGAACTAGACTCCCTCTCTCTGGTAGCTTTTCGTTTTAGTTCTTGTGCGCGATTTAAGAAAAACAAAACAGTTCAACATTCCCCCAAAACATTTGTCTCCAAGCGTACGTCTTTACTGCATTTACACGAATTCATTAATGACAACAAACTCTCAACATGAAAATATACAACATATTTTGGGCTTATAATGTAGCTGTATCATTTGAACTAATATTGTATTATTAGTTATACGCACTCAATGCATAATCTACGTTCGTTGCATATATTCAGTCTTGCACGACGTTTGACCCATGACCAGTGACGTAGCTAGGACTTTTCCAGTGAGGGCACTGACGTGAGGTTCCTTATTGCCCTTTGCTTAGGGGCATTTAGTGGGTAAATATCAGTGGTAAGGGGCATTTTGAAAACAGAAGCGTGTCACACCTTGGCCTCGTTGCAGAAATATTTCGAATCGATTGTAAAGGTGCGATTAATTGTAAGTCAGATCATGTGACTATACAATGCGCAAATCTGATTGGTGGAAATGCGCATGGCAAAAATGTTCAGACTTACAATTAATTCAGTGTAATTTACTATCAATTGTTTCCCTCTCTGTTACGGGGCCCTCGGAAATATTTAAAATTGTAATATAATATGCTATGTCTATACACCCATTTACATTGACACGTGAATCCAAGTACTTGTTTGTATTAGTTTCAGTTTCCTTGTAGCCTATTAATGTCATGAACTATTCTGGAGATCCTATAATCATATAGGGGCACGGTGGTGTAGCTAGGTAGGACTGATCGGGAGGCCTGGGGGAGGTGGAGTTGGGCACCCGAGTGATTGGGGCACACCTTAAGTATTTGATTTTTACACAGATTGTACATTTCATGTTTTGTTTTTGTCAGATTATTGGGGAGGGGTAGGCTACGTACCCCAATTTCGGAAATTAATCCACAACAACAAGAAAAGGATTCTACTTCATACATCAATGACATATCAAATGCTTAACTTATAATATTATATTCATGTTAGATTTGCATATACATTGATAGGTATGCTAACAAGTTCTACTATACCAATACAGTACAAATGTGTTGTTTGTTCAGAAAGAAATGGAATCGACTGTAAATTTGCAATTTATTGCAAATCAGATCATAAGAGCAAAATTTGCAAATGTGATTGGATCAAATGTGCATATTTTCTGGCTTGCATTAATCGCAACTTAACAATCGATTGCAACTCTTTCTGCAACGGGGCAAAATATCATGCAAACTAAACAAGTATGCTTGTCCTCAGTCCCGTGCATCAGACAACGGGTGGAAGGAGGAAATAAGTCTGTATGTATTTTCCCAGTGAAGTATATACCGAAGGTGCCCATTGCCCATTACTTCGCGTATACATTGTGCATAATATGAAACGAATATTATCACTTTTCTGTTTGCGTATATATAATGACGCATTAATGCATTGTGATTCCCGCCTTACTATAAACATGATATAATAGGGATACAGATCGACGGACTCCGGGGTACGGAGTTCACACCGGATCTACGGGGGGGGGGGGGGGGGGGGGGGGGGTTAGGGGGTTTAAACCCCCCCCCCCCCCCCCCCCCCTTGGGCTGCCAAGTGAAAATGTGATGTGCATAGAAAAACGCCGTCATGGGTTTAAACCCCCCTCTTGGGCTGCCAAATGAAAATGTGATGTGCATAGAAAAAGGCATTCATGGATTTAAACCCCCCACCCCCTTGGGCTGCCAAGTGAAAATGTGATGTGGAAAACATCACTTACGGGGGTTCAAAATAGCAAAAAAAAATCGCCGCTTCGCGGCTCGTGGACGATGCTCTGCATCGTCATTTGGTCAACCCCCCCCCCCCCCCTTAGCAAAAAGACATCACTTACGGGGGTTCAAAATAGGGAAAAAAATCGCCGCTTCGTGGCTCGTGGAGGATGCTCTGCATCGTCATTTGGTCAAACCCCTCCCCCTTAGCAAAAAGACATCACTTACGGAGGTTCAAAATAGCAAAAAAAATCGCCGCTTCTCGGCTCGTGGACGATGCTCCGCATCGTCATTGGGTCAAACCCCCCCCCCCCCCCCCCCCCCTTAGCAAAAGAACATCACTTACGGGGGTTCAAAATAGCCACCACAAAAAATCGCCTCGCCGCTACGCGGCTCGGACAACGCCGCTTCGCGGCTCATGGACGATGCTCCGCATCGTCATTGGTCAACCCCCCCCCCTTAGCAAAAAGCTAGATCCGCCCCTGCACACTGCATGAGTGTATCATCTAAATCAAGTTGCTCCACGAAAATAACGATAGATTCTATTCTGAAGTGAAGACCAAAGAGTCAAATATTATTTTTTATAATAATATTATAATCCGTGGCGTATCCAGACGTTGATAAACAGGATCAACCGAATGCGAAAGGTAAGATGAGGGGGGGGGGGGCACCAGCAGGAGTGGGAGGCACACCTAAATTATTTTGTTGATTTGATACAAATGTTCCCGTTCCAGTTTGTATTGTTTTTTTACAAATAATTGCGTGGGAGGGGGGAAGCACGTGCCCTCGTGCCCCCCGTATCTACGCCACCGGGTACCCAACACGTGTGTTGTGTTTGGGAGTGGTTCAGGAGCTATCTTTCGGATAGAAGGCAGTAGGTATTTTTAAATGATAACTCTTCAGCTCCCCGTAATATAAATTGTGGTGTTCCACAAGGTACTGTATATTAGGCCCACTTTTGTTTAACTTTATATATTAATGACTTTTGTCGATCATCTGAAATGTTGTCTTTTGTACTTTTTGCTGATGATACGAATTTTTTTTTTTCCTCATAATGATTCTTATAGATTAGTTGAAATTATTAATATTGAAAATTGAAATGAGTCATATTTTATCGTGGATTAGAGCAAACAAATTATCATTGAATCTCCAGAAAACGAAATATATGTTGTTTTATTAGTAAATCTATAGATTCGTTACCGGCTAACATATTTTTTGAAAACACCCCATTGGAGTGTGTTTCATTCATTAAATTTTGGGTGTAATGGTTGATAATAACCTTACTGATAATAACACTTCAATCGTATATATGTTTTTCACGAAAGGGAAATATGCAAAACCGAAACCTGTCCCATTATTCTATTGTTAAAACAAATACAACAAGGTATGCGGGAACTGCTAGAACTCCAATTTGATTTGGAGGATCCCTTCGCCTGTCAATATACGAGCACTGTTATTACCATGTTGGAATAACAACAATTGGATTGTTTTCGTCATGTGTTCGTGTTTACATTGATTTCGCTGTAGTTATCGTATTTGAGTTTATCATAAGTCATAGGATTTTCATTCGCGATATAGCCGTGGTTTCTGTTTTCGCGTGCACCGCCTTGGCAGTTTTCAAGGCTTGGATTATCTTGTCTCGTCGTCCTCGACATCGATCACGCGAACGTCGAACATCGTCATCGTTAGCGGTTATGATCTTGACTTTATGAACTTCAGTCTTCAGATTAAGTACGTCATCGTCGTCGGACTGATTATAAACCACCTTTTTAATCAGTTCCCTGAACTTACTTCACCAACATCGTGCTCGTCATCAACTGATTATAAACTACCTTTTTAATCAGTTTTCTTGAACTTTCTTCATCAACATCCACATCGTGTTCGTCATCGACTGATTATAAACCACCTTTTTAATCAGTTCCCTGAACTTTCTTCATCAACGTCGTTTTCGTCATCAACTGATTATAAACCACCTTTTTAATCAGTTTTCCTGAACTTTCTTCATCAACATCGTGTTCGTCATCGACTGATTATAAACCACCTTTTTAATCAGTTCCCTGAACTTTCTTCATCAACGTCGTTTTCGTCATCAACTGATTATAAACCACCTTTTTAATCAGTTTTCCTGAACTTTCTTCATCAACATCGTGTTCGTCATCAACTGATTATAAACCACCTCTTTAATCAGTTCCCTAAACTTTCTTCATCAACGTCGTGTGGTTATGCAATATCTTGTTGTATTCGTATACCATTAGAAATTTGGGGCATATTTTTCTTTCTTCTAAATTTCCCTTTCGTTAGATAGATATTTACGACTGAAGTGTTCAGATTGTTAACTATCAAATGGATTATCATGATTGTGTTAAAAGTCAGAGCAATGATCGATTTTTTTAAATAGCAAATATAACCCTTGCATTTTCGCTCATTACTGGGCCATAAAATATTACATCCTAATTAACGTAAACTATTCACACAATACTCACAGCCTTCAGAAGACATATCAGATCACACAACTACACATTAAACCAACCATTCATCAGTGTGTGTACATGCCAGTCAAGTTACTAGACCATTTAAGGGGGAGGGGCACCGAATCGGGAACCATGTCTTCTGATGAAGAGGGCGCAGGTCTATATCAAAGTTGTTGGTATATAATGTAGGTCGAGGCACAATAATCATTATGATTAGACTGATGTCACTCCGAATGTATGATGTGTTTGTTTGTGTATGGGTGTGGGTGTGTTTGTGTATGTGTGTGGGTGTGTGCGTGTGTATGCGGTTGTGTATGATGTTTATGTGTGTGTGTGTGTCTGTGTGTGTGTGTGATGTGTGAGTGTGTATGTTTGCACGCGCTCACATGTGTATCTACTCAATACATGCACGCATAAACGAATAATGCTAATTTTTGCGTTAGTTTTTTACAAATTTGTTTTTAATGATGTTCGCGTCTCTCTTCAAACACAAAACATCATGTTCAATCAATAAGGGTAGACAATTGAAACATCATTAATCTGCATGGAACATGTAATATATATAACCACTAATCCTACATAAGTATTTTTATTTTAACAACACAAGAACATTGGACAGAAATGTTCACCTTTACACGTGCTGGAGGCGCAATCCTGCACCATACTCCATAGTGATGTACATTTTATTTAATATATGGAATATACATGTATAACCTTTACTTATCCCACATAAGTATATTTATTTCAACAAAACATAATGCATGTAAAAATGATAATGATCAATGAAACTTGAAATGTATGTTGAATGTAAGCAGGACTGAAATTGGTGTCTATTTGAGTGATATTCCATAATGCAATATTTCGGTACACATATTGGTACCATAAGAGGATAAAGGGGCAGAGAGGGAACTTCTGTCTTATCATGCCTCCTTATATAATGGATGGGTATATTAAAGCAAGGGGGGAGGGGCACCTAGCCCTAATAATGTTGGAAGAAAAACAACAAAAATAAGTAAATGTTTACATATATATAAAATACTGTATAGATATAAAACAGCATGTCGAAACATTGATTAACTGTTTACTTTGCTACAAATTATTTACACTCTACGTCGCTAATATTGTTACAATTCAAACACACGTACAAACAAATTGTTTGTCATTGTAAAGTATAATTTTGTCTCGGTAAATATACCATGATTTATTTTGTAATTAAACAGAACAAAGAAATAAGGATTTCTCCGGGATTCGAACCTTAGACCCCCATATTGCTAGACCGGTGGTCTACCGACTGAGATATCGGCGTTCGTCCCCGAAACCCAATAATAATTATTTTCAATGCTTTTCGATACACTTGTTTACACTGCCACTGTTGTGTATGTTTTAAAACACCCGACACATGCGGTGATTATACCTAACTGGCTAAATAATCACATGCAATTTGAACATGTCTATACCCTTGTATACCCTTGAATATCTATAGAGAAAATCAGTGCAAAGCATTTACAAAGCATATACGGTAATTATCTAGCAATTCCTCTTTCTGAAGCTGAAACACGAGATAATGATTATTTTGCAGTTCCGTATTTTAATTTGCTCGTACACTATTGGAAATGCTTATCTTAGTTTGTAGTTGTGACGGGAAATTATATGATTTTAATTACATTTAATTAAGTTGTTTATTACTTTCCGTCATCATAGTCATTACGAACATTTAATTGATATTTACTTTATTGTAAGATGATAGAACGCTGAATTATAGAAGAAGATCACAAATACCTCCGATCCATGATACGAAAGACCCCGGCTTCGTGAATCCCATTTTTCTTTGCTCACTTTTAATCACAATATATTCTTGGTCAGTTTCCCTATATGTTTGAATTAATTAATTGCAACGTTACAATCGATTGCATATCTTTCTGCAACGGGGCCATAATATTATCATATGCCAGCTAAACAGGCATGCTTATCGGTCCCACAATAGACAACGGGTGGAAGGAGGAAATAACTCTGTATGTATTTTCCCAGTGAAGTACATCCCGAAAGTGGTCATTGCCCATTACTGCGTGTATACTTGCATATTGTGCATAATATAAAGCAAATATTATCAATTTTCTGTTTGCGTACATGATGACGCATAGTGCATTGTGATTCCCGCCCTATTATAAACATGATATAATAGGGATACAGATCGACGGCCTCCGGGGTACGAAGTTCACACTGCATGAGTGTATCACCTAAATCAAGTTGCTCCACGAAAATAACGATAGAAGTGAATACCAAAGAGGTACCCGAGTGTGATACATGCATTGAATTCATACCTTTTCAAAAAGATTACTTTTGTGTTGCCTTGAATTTTGTTTGCTGTTCGAAAATATTCTTTTTTTAGAATAATATCATAATTCATAATACAATGGCGTATCCAGATATTGTTAAATAGGATCAACCGAATGCGAAAGGTAAGGTAAGGGGAGGGCACCAGCAGGAATAGGAGGCACACCTAAATTATTTTGTTGATTTGATACTACTGTTCCCTTTCCAGTTTGTATTGTTTTTGACAAGTAATTTGGTGGGAGGGGGGAAGCACGTGCACACAAGCTTATTTTTGTTTCATTTAAAATGTAAATTTCGGAAATGAGTTCTAACAACAGGAAAAAGGGCAACTTTTCTATTATCTTAATCAATTAGATGCTTAAGGAATCTAGTAACGTTGTTGACATGTGCAAAAAGCGATGAATGGTTGATACAATGTATTTTGTTGTTATCTGTTATGACTGGGTTTTGTGTGAACATTTCAAGTTAAATGGACGTTATATGGCTGAGTAATGAGCACACATGCAAAGTGATATCCACTAACTCATTACAATGACTTTGTACATGGTTACGACTATCCAGTGGATAGTTTAACATATGAACACTTCAATCGTAAATATATTTTTCACGAAAGGGAAATTTGCAAAACCGAAACCTGTCCCATTATTCTATTATTAAAACAAATACAACAAGGTATGCGGCAACTGCGAGAACTCCAATTTGATTTGGAGGATTTGGACAATGTTACTAGATCCCTTTATTTAATGTGGCATATTGGCGTAAATACATTACGCTAAAAAGTTATATTATATTGATACTGTTCATAATTGTGTTGTTTGTTCAGGGCCCTGTTGCAGAAAGAGATGCAATCGATTGTAAAGCTACAAATAATTGCAAGTCAGAAAACATACCAATTTGAACCAATCAGATTTGCGCATTTTGCTCACATGATCAGACAATTAATACAATCGATGTCATATCTATCTGCAACAGGGCATATCATGAGATCTACACAAGCATGCTTATCAGTCTCGCGGAATAGACAACTGGTGGAATGATGAAATAACTTTGTATTTATATTCACAGTATTTAAATATGAAGTAAATCACGTACGTAGTGCACCATTGCTTTGTGTTTATGAAAAAATACATGTAAATTGAGCATAATACGAAACGACTATTTTATTTTTATGTTTGCATACAATGATGACGCATTATTCATTGTGATTCCCGCCCTATTATGAACATGATATAATAGGACTACAGATCGAAAACCTCTCGGGTACTAAGTCCACACTGTACTGCATGATTTTACCGATTTTATTACTCAAATCAAGTTGCTCCACGTATATAACGATATAGGTGAATACCAAAGAGTCACCGAGCGTGATACATGCATTGAATTCAAACCTTTTCTAAAAAAGATTCCTTTTCTGCTGCCTTGAATTTTGTTTGCTGTACGAAAATATAATTTTCTTCAGAATAATATGATAATACATAATACAATGGCGTATCCAGATATTGACAACTGGATCAACTAAACGCGAAACGGAGGTCGTAATGTTCATGGAATGCCAACATGGCCAAAGGCAGCAGCATGTGCCATATTAGGACATATAATTCGTGTATACGTTCTATGGCTTTTGGTTGTGGTATCTGAACGAAAAGTGGTTGGATCCCACTAGATGCGTATAGCTGCAGGGGGGGGGGGGGGCACAAGATTGGACGTGCCCCCAATAATTTGACAAAACTATACAAAACATTGGCCAGGGGTAAAGATAACTAAAGTAACTACCGGACTATTGGCTTTTACTTACACTTTGTAAGTAAGCACCTGCGAACCATGGCACCCCTGTCCTGCACACGCACACACACACACACACGCGCACGCACACACCCACACACACACCAGTATCTGCAAGAATATTTGGGCTTGAAGGAGGGAGATTTTGAACCCGAAGAAGAAGAAGAAGAAGAAAGATTCTGAACTAAGAAACATGAATGTCAAGGGCGTTACCCCCGCACCCCAACCCCTTCCCAGCTCATACTGGCTCTGCCACTGCAATGGACATGTTGTATTCGTGTTAGCTACGGGCTTTTCTATACTGGGTGTAAATTGTTCACCACAGCACCCGTAGTTAGGGCGTGTTCAAGGGATCTAGTAACATTGTCTAAATCCACAAACTGTATAAGACATATAGTGGTTATGCAATATCTTGTTGTATTCGTATACCATTAGAAACTTGGGGCATACTTTTTTTCTCTAAATTTCCCTTTCGTTAGATAGATAGTTACGACTGAAGTGTTCAGATTGTTAACTATCAAATGGATTATCATGAATGTGTTAAAAGTCAGAGCAATGATCGATTTTTTTTAAATAGCAAATATAACCCTTGCATTTTCGCTCATTACTGGGCCATGAAATATTACATCCTAATTAACATAAACTTTTCACACAAGACTCACAGCCTTTAGAGGACATGTCAGATCACACAACTACACATTTAACCAACCATTCATCAGTGTGTGTACATGCCAATCAAGTTACTAGACCATTTAAGGGGGAGGGGCACCGAATCGGGAACCATGAATACATGTTGAATGTAAGCAAGACTGAATTTGGTGTCTATTTGATACTCCATAATGCAATATTTCGGTACATATACACATATTGGTACCGTAAGAGGATACAGGGGCAGAGAGTGAGCTTCTGTCTTCTCATGCCTCCTTATATAATGGATGGGTATATTAAAAACAAACAAAACAAAACAAAAACAAAACAACAAAATAAGTTAATGTTTACATATATATAGAATACTGTATAGATATTATACAAAGTGTCGAAACATTGATTAACTTAACTGAAACATAATTGCTTCAGGTATGTTTACGTGGCTACATATTATTTACACTATATACGTCGCTAATAATGTTACAATTCAAACACCCGTACAACCAAATTGTTTGTCATTGTAAAGTATATTTTTGTCTCGGTAAATATACCATGATTTATTTTGTAATTAAACAGAACAAAGAAATAAGGATTTCTTCGGGATTCGAACATAAGAACCCCATATTGCCATAGACCGGTGGTCTACCGACTGAGATATCGGCGTTCGTCCCCGAAACCCAATATAATTATTTTCAATGCTTTTCGATACACTTGTTTACACTGCAAATGTTGTGTATGTTTTAAAACACCCGACACATGCGGTGATTATACCTAACTGGCTAAATAATCACATGAAATTTGAACATGTCTATACCCTTGTACACCCTTGAATATCTACAGAGAAAATCAGTGGAAAGCATTTACAAAGCATATAATTATCTAGCTATTCCTCTTTCTGAAGCTGAAATATACGAGATAATGATTATTTTGCAGTTCCGTATTTTAATTTGCTCGTACACTTTTGGAAATGCTTATCTTAGTTTGTAGTTGTGACGGGAAATTATATGATTTTAATTACATTTAATTAAGTTGTTTATTACTTTCCGTCATCATAGTCATTACGAACATTTAATTGATATTTACTTTATTGTAAGATGATAGAACGCTGAATTATAGAAGAAGATCACAAATACCTCCGATCCATGATACGAAAGACCCCGGCTTCGTGAATCATTTTCTAGAAATAACCCTTCGAATAGAAAATATACACATCAAAAGACACATGTATACATATAATAAGACATACATAAATATGGTTTGTCATATTTCTTACAAATCCATAAAGGCAAATTGCTTTTGATGATTAAACTAGAAACGGTAACTCAAGGAACAATGCATGCAATACTGCAACATCATATCAAACGACCTCGACTACTGTACTTGAATCACTTTCTCAAACTACTATTTTGAATAAAATGTACAAAACTTTCAAGTACGCTTTACACTAATTACTGTACTGTATATTGTCAGATAATACTGCATACGAACTTGAATGTGTTATCCATTCGTGTTGTTATCTTTCTTACAAATCTGAAGGCACATTGTTTCTATTGAGTATACAAGGAACAATAACTCAAATCAAAATGCAATACTTATCACTTATTTACATTGTAAAGCATGAGGTTCTTCACATTTACAATGGAAAATGAATGAATATGTGTATGACAGAAACGAATCAGCATATTATAATGTTACTTTTAACAGTATATTTCAGGTATGCAAACCATGTATATACATATTACTATACAAACACCAATTAAAACCAATGTTTCGTAGGCCCAGAAGACAGAATTTTGCCATATATTTTAACAATGAACGCTGAATAAATTGGCATTACACATCACACCGACTTAGCCTGTAATATTATGTATTTCTATTAATTTTACATCAAAATATCAATTAATCAATATTTCTATCCATTGTATATCCACCCGTTCATCCACCCATCAATCCATCCGTCCATCCATCTCATCCAATGACCCATTCATATATCCGTCGATCCACCCATAGGGACATGTAGCCCCAAACCACCTACCCATCCATCTATCCATCCACCCGTCCTTCCATCCATCCACCCGTCCTTCCATCCATCCATCCATCCACCCGTCCTTCCATCCATCCATCCATTCATCCATCCATCCATCCATCCATCCATCCATCCATCCATCCTTCCATCCATCCATCCATCCATCCATCCATCCATCCATCCATCCATCCTTCCATCCATTCATCCTTCATACCAATCCTTTCTTCCATCTGTCCATACATCTATCCAGCCAGCCATCATTCTAGTTAGTTGAGTAAAACAAATGGTTTAGTAAATTAGTTTTAAGAAAATCGAAAGACAGGTAAAACGACCAGACATTTATACAGTGCGAGTAAAAAAAAACGAAACCGGACTTTTTGATAGCTTATAAATCCACAAATAAAAATGATATTGGTATCTTATTAAAGCTTGGGAAATGTCCTTTAAAATGATTTATCATACACTCCGATCACTTCACGCTTCACCGAACGCGATCTAATTATCCAAAGGCATACAGAAACTACCGTGTCCAAGTTTGCAGTGTTCTTGTTTTGTGAATGGTTGCATTTGTTGTTTGATTGTCAAATATAACTTCATCCTGCATGTCCTATTCAGGGGACCCTGCCTCAAAACAGTGTGGTTGCTGATGTGAGGACAGTGTGTGATCCCATTCCACCCTGATAAACATGAAAACACTGGCAACCACCTGATATTTTGTTATGATTCACCAAAGGATATTCTTGAAATGTTCATTTGAAGAAAAAAAAACGTAAACAGACGCATTCATTCATGATAAACACAACAAAAAAAACCTAAGTCCACCTAATCAAAATTGCGTAAAAACGAAAAGGTTTTGAACAAAATGACTTGGCAGTATTGTTCCTACACGTATTGACTAACTTCTCTAGAAATGAGATTGATCCGCCATGTCATGCATGAGTGAGCACACATTAGAGGCAAAATTGTCACTTTTCAAAAGTCACTATAGAGTAAAAAAGTGACAATTTTGTCTTTAATGTGCGCTCACTCATGCATGACTCGAGGGACCAATTTTATTTTTGCATAAAAGTTAGTCAATAAGTATAGGAACAATACTGCCAATTTATTTTGCTCAAAACTTTTTCGTTAAAAAGATATGCTATTTTTATTAGGGGGGACTTACTTTTTTTTGTTGTGTTTAGAACAAGACAACGGAAAACTTGGACACGGGTAGTTTTTGCATGACTTTGGATAATAAGGTCCTGCTCAATGATGCGTAAAGTGATCAAAATGTGTGATGCATCATTTTAAAGGCAATTTCCCAAGCTTTAACATGATATCAATATCATATAAGCTATCAAAGTCCGGTTTCGTTTTTTTTGACTCGCACTGTACATGCAATATATCTAAAAAGAATGAGCAAACAACAGTATTATTTATACTAATACCTCTTCCCGAACTGCCGAAGCTAAAGCATGATGTCTGCTGCATCATTATACATGTATCATCTTTATCATTACGATTGAAATTGATTGTTCGTTCTTATTATAGACCATGTGGACATTCTTTCAATGCGGCCTAGGTGGTAAAGGATATGTTTACCACGGAAATGTTAGCGACGCAATATCCGCTCTAACATTTTTACAAAACACAAAACATATATAACTCGAGAAAATAGCATACATCTGGAGAATATCACTCGACAATTATAGTTCACAGTAAGCATGGTAAGGCTTAAATGAGTTTGTAACTCTATAAGCCAACATTCAATTGTACAAATCAAAATCAAATTTGAAAAGACTGGTTTCAAATTGGATTCGTGTTCAGTTGCAAATAAGTCAAACCGTGAAGTGTTATCGACTTTGTCATGTATGTAGGGCTGACATAACAAAGGATGGATATGAATATGGTTTAAGCCATCGTTAAAAAAACCAATGGCAGTCATTTATAAACTTGCGGAGATATATGATATTATAATCATTTCACTTCTAAACAAGTTGTAGCTACACATTTGCTAAACACGCAATTTTATTTGCTGCCGCTTGTTAGACGTTACATAATTAATTGTTTGCTTTTTACTAGACATATGCCAGCAGAACTTCAAAGTTTCACACCATCAATGGTGTAGCTAGGGGGCATAGGGACATGTAGCCCCAACTAATTTAACACAAAACAATACGAAACACGAACTTAAAGGGAACATCATTTCTAAAATTATGAATTACATAACGGGAGTCCCTAATAATTACCGGGCCCCAAATCAGTCCGTCCATGCTTCGCCACTGTAAACCATGGTACATAAACCTCTTTGGTCATGTTGGCGTAGCAATCTATACGTGGTTTGTAAAAAGGTGCTCTGGTCTAGGTGGAGAGAGTCCTACTCGTCGCATATGAATCGACCCCGTTTCGCTCGGATCCCTGGTTGTGTCTCTCGGACGGTGATGATGAAGGGTGGTTCCAGACGTAAATAATCATAATTGAATGAACGCCACTGTAAACAAACTAATTAACCAACCAACCATCCAGTTATGAGGTTCGTTCTTCTGAAGACCTTGCTGGTGTATGTACGTCTCCTCGGCCCATGTTCACCTGTAGTCCTAGCTACCTTTAATCCTCATCCTCATCATCATCCCATGGCTGAAAGAATCAATCAAACATCAACACATAAAGGGATGATGCATTATGGCAGGGAAAAAAATGCAATTTAAAAGGGGGCTGTTCAGTTTAGGTTTAGCAAAAGTTATTTTTTTCACTCATTATTCCGTCACGTCAAGTGAATGCAGCTCCTTTCAAATTGCAAATACCAAATTGTGATTGGATCGGAGGTTCAATAATTTCACAGAAAATAGTGCGATTTAAACAGTATAAAGTAACAAACAAGTTGGCTTCCACATGAATCTAACCCAGACCTCCGGGATTGTGGACCGTTGCTCTGTCCATTAAGCTACAAAATTTACAATATAGCTCTAAACTGTTAAAGTTAATTTGATATTTTAAAGGAATAGTAAAGTTTTGTTTTAGTGGGCGCTTCAAGAAATATCTGTTTCTGATATATGATAAACTAAGAGTGAAATTTAAAGAAAAAAAACACAATTTCAATAACAACGTGAACTTTGTTTGATCAAATTTGATTCCGAAACAACTAAAATATTCATTAATATTCAATAATATTAGACAATATTCATAAATCATACACATTTCTAAAAATATACCAAAAGGTTCCAACATTGTTTAGATGAGCTCTATATCGAAGGGTTAATTTTACCAAACATCACATTCACATCTAAAAATGGTTGACACCTGAGGTGTCTAGAGGGCGCCTTTTGGGGTTAACAACTGCGTTTTGAATGAATATATCCCTGTATTAGCCGGTTATTTGTTTTTCTACCATTCAAGCTTTATTGAATTATAATTATTAGTTTTTAATGATAACTGGCAAGTTTTAGTTACTAAAAATTATGTTTGACCGAAACCATACTGTCCAATTGCGACGATATCTGACTTTGTCTAAGTAGACCTCTTCTCAGAGTGACATAACATGTCAGTTTAAATACAGTTCTCTACATTTCAGCTTGATCTTATTGATATCAGATTCACCCATGAAGGACTAACAGCCTTCCTTTGCTATCGTAATATAACTCTACGCAAATGTTTACTAATTTGTGTAATCGTTGAATAAACATTCCATTATATAAATGTGTGTATTTGAGTTTTCGAGTCTTTTGCTCGATGTAGTGTTACGATCAGTTCCCCATTCCATTGCCCTGTCCGGTGCAATTGCTTACCCATCCATGTTCAATGCTCACAGTCAGTCTTCCCTTCCTGTTGATCTCATCACACAGTGCGTCCAGATCCTCGGTGGTATCGCATCCCATGAATCTTTGATAGACATAACACAACCACAATTATAAGTTAGTTCATTTCTGTGAAGGAAAATAATGTTTCATTGAAACAGAAAGTGGCGCCTTGTAACTAAACATTACAGGGATATAGTAACTTTGTCGTGAACATTTCAAGTTAAATGGACGATAATATGGCCAAGTAATGAGCAAAAATGCAAAGTGATATTCGGTAACTCATTGCACTGACTTTGCACACGATTACGACTATCCAGTGGATAGTTTAACATATTCACACTTAAATCGTAAATATCGTTTTAACGGAATTGTTAATACTACTGTATTGTAAATTCGAGTACAACAAGGTATGAGGGAGCCGCTAGAATTCCAATTGGATTCTGAGGATTTGGACAATGTTACTAGATCCCTTTAATCTGAAAAGCAAACTAGAACATAAAAGTTTACTTATATCAAGGTTACATTTACAAAGTTTAAAAAAACTTATAATACAAACATAGCAACAATATTTGTTATGGATAAAACATATAATTGTTGAGCCAAGCTACAGGTATACGTGATATGTTATGAACATGTTTAGTAAGTTCCTGCTTTCCATGTCTCGCATATTTAAATATCATACGTGTATGAAGGGAGAGTTTGTGAATATTAAGCGTGATGTTGTTACGGTATGTGTTTGATGTGACGTATCTTCTATAAGAATGTTGAGATAGTGGAGATAGTTGAAATACTCATGAATTTTGATTCATGAATAACTTTGTGCATGAAATGTTAATTTATGATTTGATGATATTTCGAGTACTAATCCACATGGCAATACGTGCGTGTGTGTGTGCGCGTATGTGAATATGTGTTTGTGTCTTTAGGTTTAAATCAGAACGAGCAGTCTTTAGGTTGAAATCAAAACGAGCAGATATACTGGAATGGGTGTCTGAGGTATGTGTGTGACTGTGGTGTGATCGGTGGTTGGGTGGGGATGGGGTTTTTCTTGGGCTAAATGGGGGGGGGGGGGGGGGGGGAAGGAGCATATTTTAGTTCCTTTTATCTTTAGTTATATAACCTCCATTATGTTTTTTCCATGAAGTCAGGAAATTGAATATACAGTTGATTTGTATTTGTTTATGTATGTAAGATAACCATTTATATTTTTGTTCATTATAATTGTATATGTATATTTTGTTTAGTATGTATATTGAAATGTAAAAGTTATATTTGGAGGAATAAAAATCACTTAAAAAAAAAATTTGAAAAAAAATTAAAAAGTGTGCGTATAACAGTATACAATTTTGTGTACTGTTAATTTGATATTTAACATGTAAGATTTATTTGTAGTTTGTAAGGTTAATGTTATTTTGCTATTTTTTCATTGGGAGGCATAAAAAACATTTTAAAATGAGTGTGTGTGTGTGTGTGTCTGTGAGTGTGTTTGCGTGTATGTGTGAAAACTTGTATCTGATTAAGTGTGTGTATGAGTGCATGTGTATACATGCACGGTTTAATATAACTACGATAAAAACGATATGTTGAGTACTCACGAAATGCTCTTGAGAGAGGTATGAGCCTCCATGGATCGGATGATGTCGGTTACCCCCTGGTTACCGATATACAGGGATGTGACTGACAGCTTGGTGAGACAGGGACATGACGTCATCAATGCCTCGCTGAATGATGCAGGGTCAGACAGATGCGCCGGATTCGTCATTCTACTGCATACGTTTAGTTCAAGGAGATGGGTGAACCAGATGCAGGTCTCAGATATTTTGGTTGTGGCTAGTACACCAGGGTGGAATACGATGGTAAATTTCTCTAAACCGGGGCATAGCGCGGGTAGCCCCAGATGACAGAGATATTTCACCGAGTCGACATCCACCTTCAGCTCCAAGAGCGCACTATCAACAGATGGTTCCTGGCCCTAGTGTAATAAAGGAGAAATAATACAAATAATGAATGTGTTTACCAAGTAAACCGTTCTTACATAATGCTTCTTAAATTGTCATTTCGAAATATAAGGGTGGTAAAACAATTGTTTTTATCCCTCTCGAGATGTAACGAGACACCTTTTGGGCCATGCGTAAGATATGGCATATATTATGTGTATTCGAGACGATATCAAATGGCAGAATAACAATGGCATCCACACGCATAATTAACATGAACATGATCTCAAGAAGTAAATATCACATCTTTAACTTGTTGACATTCAAAAGAGGTATACAAAATGTTCTTCAAAAGAACAGGTCAATACAGGTATGTACTATGTACAGTACATGTAAATCCTTTTAAATTATGTCACTCAGCATTATGATGTTGGTAGATATCAACCATTGCTCCAAACCGTACCGTAGACAGCTGATTGGAGTTTTCGAAAAGTATTGAAATAAAGTATATATTTTATTTATCCATTTATTTATTCAGTCTTCTTAAAACAAACAATGGGTAACCCAATTAAAGGGATAGTTGAGTTTGGTAGAGAGGGCGCTAGACTACTGATTTTTGTGTGAGGTAATGACAAACTGAGTGTAAAATTTGAAAGAGCATAATATTTGAATAATAAAATCATCTTTGTTTGATAAAAATCGGTTCAGAGACGGCTGAAATATCCATAAATATAACAATTTGTAATAAAGCTGGGGCCCCAGGTTTATTAGAGAATTTTGAACCAGCCGTTAAATATTTAAAAAAATGCTTTCTCTTTTCAAAAAGTTACAAAATTGGTATTTAAATAGTTGTTGGTTATTTCTCTATCTTATCACTATTTCAACAAAGCATCACATGAACAATATTTTATTCACAATGGTTGAAATCGATGAGTGTTTAGAGAGCGCCCTCTTACGTTTTAACGGCTCTTTTTGAATGATAACATGATCTTTACTTCGTCATTTGTAATTTTGTGTTCCTTTCTAGCTATAACTATTAGTTTGTAATGTTATGATGCAGGTTTTGGTTACTAAAATTCAGTTTCACCAAAACTATACTCTCCTTACCAGAACTCAACTATCCCTTTAAGTGCCACGGAGTCCTGCTTTACAGGGTGGATTTGTAAAAGTAAACATTGAAAACACAGCACAAACACGTACATACAACAAACACACATACATTCAACACTTTGCAATTAATACAAAGTTACATGAGGGATATGACAAATTCAAAATAAAACTGTACAAATGTGAAGAATCAAATGGTGTAAGTTTTTGTGATATTATATAATGTTGTTTTAAAAATATATTTAGTGTAGTAGATATTTGAACATACATTGGTACTGCGTTATGAAGTTTACTTGCAGCATATACGAGAAGGAATGTTTTGTTTTTGTTTTATTCAGTTCTAGGTCTTGGCAAGTAAAATTGGCTAGAAATTATATAACATTAATGTTAGATTACGCTTAGATACTAACTTACAAAGGTATTGTGGGGTAAGTCTGTGCACTAACCTATGCACCATAACATAATAATGAAAGTTTATTCTTTGTTCAATGGAACAAAAGGTTAAACAGAAAATATGAAATGCACGAAGAAATATTTGCATTATTGTATTACCTTTGTAATTAATTATCGGCTTATCTATATTGATTTGTTTAATTGGTACTATAGGGAGTGTGACCATGACTGATGAGTGTACATGTATGCCTATGTCAGCATGTCTTTGTAATGCCATATGTCTTTGTTAGGGGATATCTGTTCAATGATTTTGTTTAATTTTGAGTAAAAACGAATCACCAAGCCCCGTGCTACAATATACTTGCACTATTAACCGACAGGCGCGCCGGAAGCAGTTTTGGATTGGGGGGGGGGGGGGGGGGGGGGGCAAAGACATAAGGGGGCTCACGATTTGTTTGTGTAGGGGTTCATGCCCAACCAGACTCACAGCCCACAGGGTTGCCAACCTTGAGCCAGAGGTGAGAGTGAGACATTGCGAGGGAGCGAAGTGACTGAGCGGGGGTATAGGGTGTAGGAGGGGGTGCATTTTGCATTGTTGGACTTTAAATTGTGCAATCTGCTGCATACCTAGATAGGAAATTCTTGGAAAGCGTGTTATGATTTGATCGACCAGAAATGTTTAATATATTTTTCACGAAGAAAACAAAATAATAATGGACACACTAATAAATATGCACCCCAACACACACACACAATTATTTAGTGTCACAGATACACAGTTCCAACGTAAACCATATGCCACTTTATGTATTAACCAACAACAGCATAGAGCCAAGAATTAGTCCCGAGGGAGCGAAGCGACCGAGGGCTAGGGCAGAGCCAGATGGGGAGGGTTTTGCATTTATATACTTGAAATGGTGCACGCACACAACCAGCCAAAGCAATGTCAGCCTACACGAGAACTACGTGGCCCGGTACAGAAAAGGGAAGGCCTACTCACCCCAGACCGTACGCAAGTTACCCAACAAATTGACATAATCTGTTCGTGCGCGTAGCGCGCAGCGAAAACTTCTAATTGTTAGAATTAACAAGTCTTAGCTCATACATTTATTTTTTTCTTTCCCACTCTTCTTGGGTTTTTTTTTTTGTTTTGGGGGGGGGGGGGGGGGAAACGCGTCCCCCCACACTTCCGGCGTCTATGCTAACCGATTCATCAGGTGCACTTGTGTCTGCAGAGCCAGTGGGGATGTCACTTGCGTCTGAATCAGCATCGTCCGAGTCATCGTCACTGTAAATCGTCACAATAAATGTTGTGTCAGAGCCAGGCATCATCGCGTCTAGTTTGAGTGATTGGATGTTTGGTAGTGACAGGATGATAACAAGGCTGCGCCGTGGCAGGGTCATCCCTTCTAGCTTCACATGTGTAATCTGTCGAACACATGGATATTAAGACAAAATAATCAAATAGAGTTCAACAAAATATCAGGAAACATGAATCATAATATATTACTTGCGCAGTGTATAGGCAAATACATAGTAATCCTATTTGTAGGAAAAGGTGGGGGTGGGGGGGGGGGGGGGGGGGTGGTGTTGGGACTTTTCGACGTATTGTTATATTGGGAACGGATGCCTAGAACCTTAACCCGTTGCTAACCTGCTACCGGGAACCTTGTGGGCTATATACGAAGTCTGGGACTTCGGAATCTCGAAGAGAAGGGGTTAAAACATACATGCAGACTGAAATTCGGCCACATTAAAAATGTATTTGTGAATGGGGCAGGGGGATAATAATAATAATAATAATACTGATGATAATAATAATAATAATAATAATAATAATAATAATAATAATGATAATGATAATAATAATAATAGTAATACTAATGATAATAATAATAATACTAATAATAATAATGATAATAATAATAATAATAATAATAATAATGATAATAATAATAATAATAATAATAATAATAATAATAATAATAATAATAATAAAAATAACGATACTAATAATTATTGTAATAATAAGATTATTAATAATAATAATAATAATAATAATAATACTAATAATACTAATAATACGTATAATACTGTAATAATACTGTAATAATATACTAGGTAATAGTTCGATATAGTATTAGCTCCACCCAGGACGAAATTCCAGTTAAAATTTTAATTGGTACCCATTGAATTCAATGGATACCCATTAAATCCAATGGGTACCAATTGAAATTTTAATTGGTACCCATTGAAACTGAATTCAATTGGTACCCATTGGCATGGGTTTCAATGGGTACCCATTTATTTCAATTGGTAATTGTTCCATTTTCATATACTTCGATTACCAATTGATTTCAATTATAGTCAATGGGAATTTCACCCTGGGCAAGTATTGGATCTGTAGAACAAACGTATATACAGGGTGGCCCAGAAATAAGGGAACGGGGCACTTCCCAAAATATAGTACCAAACTATTTATGTCCATAGGGTGTCTTTTCCAATGAAAAACTATACCAGGAACAGTACTTTTGGTCGTGTAGTTTTTTTTTTAGGACGCTGTGAGTGAGACCATGTCAGGTGCCAATTTTTTTCAATTTTCACCTTGTCAGGGCCAGTAAAACCGCACTCACTGCCCGTAATACTATGCCCATTATCTCGGCACACGGCTGAGTGCACACTGTCAATTGCGCGCTGTGTTATACGCTATGAAAGGCGGTGCGTGCGGTTTTACTGGCCCCGCCTAGGTAAAAATTTACAAAAAACATCACGTCACTCACAGCACCCTAGAACAAAAACTACTCAACCAAAATGGCTGTTCTTGGTATCGTTTTTCATTGGAAAAGACACCCTACCCGTTAGACATAATAGATGTGTTGCTGTATTTTGGGAAGTGCCCCGTTCCTTTATTCGATTATAACGCCTTCTATTGAACACTACAAGTACCAAAATAATGGTAGTCGACAGGGGTAGCAACAGCAATGATTTCACCATAGATGGAAAGAAGATTGAAGTTGTCTGTCAGTTTGAATATTTGCGTTCGATAATCAATAACAAAGGAGAGAGCACCACAGAGATAAGGAGAAGACTGGCAATAGAAAATTCAACCGTGCAGAGCATGTCTCATATCTGGAAAAGCCGAGGCCTGTCACTCGATCTGAAGGTTCGACTTCTTCGTACAACTGCATTCTCCATCGCTACCTATGGATGCGAGTCTTGGGCCATGACAAAGAACGACAGAAAAAGAGTTGACGCTTTTGAGGTGTGGTTCTACAGAAGGCTTTTACAGGTGTGTTCGCAAGATAGGAAGACAAATGTTTGGATTCTGAACAAGATTGGTACAGACATAACTATCAGAAGGAGAATCATGGAACGAAAACGTGCTTTGGGCATATCATGAGGAGAACTGCAGGAATTGAGAAAAGAATACTGCAAGGCGCAATTGAAGGAAAACGTGGCAGAGGTCGTCCACCGACATCTTAGACTGACAGAGTTGCATGGCGTGCTCTCGTGAAGACCACAGCAGCGCTTTACTTGATCATGATGATAACGCCTATTATGATTGACCATCTTTTCTAAGCGCCTTACAATGATATTATGGGTTTTCACGTCCACTTTCAAACTTTTGTCATTCAATTTGTGTTATGTTTCACTTTAATGTCATCCCGAAGAGTCTAGAATGTGCTAATGTCAACTTAATTTCGATTTTTGTCGACCCATTTCATAAAACGTTAACTCAACGTAGTCATTTGTCACATGCTATTGTCAATAACATTCAAATTCGTTTGTCATAGTTGCTGAACCCAAGGCATAGCAGCGAAAGCAATTTCATTTGTTCGTGCACACTTTCGTCAAAGTTAGATTCAAATTCGTCTCGTGTATAGTATGGGCTTGTGCTGCATGTTCCCGTTTTGACATTTCTTGATTCAATAATGTATACTTGTCCATTAACAATGTTATAGGGTACAGACACGAACGCACAGTCGCGCGCACACAAACACACACACACTAATTATTTTACAAGTATATATATGATATTGTGTTATTTCGAATTGTTCCATCATAATGCAAGAACAAATATCCTTCATATTCAATTCAAATTCAAATGTTATTAACACTCTTCAAAAAAACATTACAATGTACAAATTACAATAGGCATGCGAAAGTGACATTACATAGTAAAAAGTACACACACAAAAATACAAATACAAATTACGGGAGTGTTGGGGCAGGCAGAAAGGAGGGATTCCTTATATGAAAGCCTACTCCTTACACAAAATGAACAGACAGTACATACGATAAAAAGACACTAAGTTACAAGAGGGTCAAAATTGCCTTTACTGATTATTATAGTTATTTAATAAAAATTGTTTATTTTTTTTTTTTCAAAGATTGAGAGTTTTGCTCGTTTTGATTTCAGGAGGTATACTATTCCATGTGAGTGGTCCTTTATAAAAGAATGAGTTTGTCATACATGTACATGTAGTTCGTATTTTGGGGAGATGGTAATTTGAGACATTTCTAGTATCATAATTGTGCACATCCAGATTTAAATCAAAGCACGTTAATACAAATTTTGGCAATAATCTATGAAAACATATATATATATAATATACACATATACATTTATATATAATAATATATATACTACTTTCTAAAAAAGTTAGTATATTACCGAGGAAATTATTGAAAAGGAGGGGGAACTTTATTGCCGCGTTGCAATCATCTTTATTTCTATTTATTTTGTGTCTATTATTTCGAAAAAAGTGATTGATTAATCCATTCAGGGGTAATATAAATCCGTACATTTGACGGATTAAGAAACTAAAAAGAGTTGGAGGGTGAGAAGGTGTTGGTGGGATCATGAATTTTAATTTGACTCTGACATAGTGTAGCAATCATCGTCATTTTCTCAATGTCGAATAAAAATATCTTCGATATCATGCAAGATCAATTTAGGTATAGAATGAGTGAATAAGTTACTGAAATGGGGAGAGAGATTTCGAAAGGGGATATATTACCTTTGATTGTTGCGCTAACGTTGACATTGTATTGAAGCATGCATCATCAAGCGTCAGGTACCGCATGTAAAGTGATCGAAGGCTTGGCATTGAGGAGACGGCTCTCCCAAAGTGATCAGATGCAACAGGACCCAGGACACAGTGTTCAAGTAACAGTTTCTCTATCTAGAGAGGGAACATAGTGATATTGTCAATGTTAAGATCAAATCAATTTGAACATATGGAATTCGTAAAAACTTTCGTATTTTCATTGAATTGATGAAAACAAAAAATTGTGTGTCTTCAAATGCTGCCCATAATTATTTCAGGGGTAATATGAATCCGTAATGACGGATTAACAAACTGAAAAGAGTTGGAGGGTGAGAGGGTGTTGATGGGTACATGAACTTTAATTTGACTCTGACATAGTGTAGCAATCATCGTCATTTCTCAATGTCGAATTAAAATAACCTTGATATCATACAAGCTCATCAATTTAGTTATAGAATGAGTGAATAAGTAACTGAAATGGGGAGAGAGACTTCGAAAGGGGATATATTACTTTTGATTGTTGCGCTAACGTTGACATTGTAGTGAAGCATGCATCATCAAGCTTCAGGTCATGCATGGTAAGTGATCGAAGGCTTGGCATTGAGGAGACGGCTCTCCCAAAGTGTTCAGATGCAACAGGATCCAGATCACAGTCTCCCATAAACAGTTCCTCTATCTAGAGAGGGAACATAGTGATAATATCAATGTTAAGATCAAATCAATTTGAACATATTATGGAAGTCGTGAAAACTATCATATTTTCATTGAATTGAAAAAAAATGGTGTGCTTTAAAATACTGCCCATGATTATTTCGTTCTTGTTAAAATATACATGTATTGTAAGTATCTGAGGAATTTATGAGGAATTATAGCATGTACTTACTCATATGTGTCATATATTAATAGATAGTAAGGTGCAAATGAAGAAAAACACTTATTTTAAATAATGCCGAGAGATCGAGCAGTCTTTGTTAGCAGGTTAGTGACTTTCTAATTTTTCGGAAGATTAATTACATTTATGATAATTTAAGTTCCTGCCATCAATAGTTTTGTTCGTACAATTTCCTTGAGATATTATGCATACTAAAATAACCATAAATTTGCTGAAGAAGTGCGTTCAAGAGAAAAAATAAGGAGGTTTTAAGATAGACATCAACGATGTTATTGTTGTGTGGCAGACATCTTCATTATTCTATAACATAATATTGCCTTCGAAAAATATTGTTGTTAAGGAATTGACATAATGATAAAAAGAGAGGAAGGTGTGAGAGAGCGGGAAGTTTAGTGGGTACATGCATGGTTGTATTTGACGATTAGATAAAGTGATCGAAGGCGTGGCATTGAGGAGACGGCTCTCCCAAAGTGTTCAGATGCAACAGGACCCAGGACACAGTCTCCAATAAACAGTTTCTCTATCTAGAGAGGGAACATAGTGATAATGTCAATGTTAAAGGGGTAGTACACAGTTTTGGTAAGGCTGAACTTTAGTAACCAAACCTGGACAGTAACATTATAAACTAATAGTTATAACTCCACCATGCTCGAAAGGTATACAACATTATAAACGACTAAGTCAAAAGCCCATTATCATTAAAAAAGAGCCATTAAAACACAAGAGGGCGCTCTCTAAAAGGCATTGGTTTTAAGCATTTTTCATACAAAATTATGCATGTGATGTTTTATTGAAATCATGATTAAATAGAGAGATCATCAACAACTATTTTAAAAATGCGTTTCAAACATTTTTGAAAAAGTGTATGCATTTTTTTAATTTTTTGAACAATTAATCTAATTATTTGGGCCCCAAATAATTATAAGATCAGATATATTTATTGATATTTCAGCCGTTTCTGGACCGATTTTGACCCAATAAAGTTTATTCTGCCATTAAAATTGCATGTTCTCTCAAATTCGACACTTAGTTTTTTTATTACCTCACCAAAAAATTGTGATGCGCAGCGCCCTCTCTACCAAAACTAAACTACCCCTTTAAGATCAAATCAATTTGAACATATGGAAATCGTGGAAACTTTCATATTTTCATTGAATTGATGAAAACAAAAAATTGTGTGCTTTAAAATACTGCCCATGATTATTTTGTTCTTTTCAAAATATACATGTATTGTAAGTATCTAGTGAGGAATTTTTGAGGAATTATAGCATATATTTACTCATATGTGACATATATTAAAACATACATGTAGTAAGGTGCAAATGAAGAAATACACTTATTTTAAATAATGCCGAGAGATCTCATTTTTCTGAAGATTAATTACAATTATGATAATTTAAGTTTCTGCCACCAATAGTTTTGTTCGTACAATTTCTTTGAGATATTATGCATACTAAAATAACCATAACTTTGCTGAAGAAGTGCATGCAAGAAAAAAAAGGAGGTTGTAAGATAGACACCAACAATGTAATTGTTGTGTGGCGGTCATCTTCATTATTCCATAACCTAGTATTTCCTTCGAAAAATATTGTTGTTAATGAATTGAATATAATGATAAAAAGAGAGGAAGGTGTGAGAGAGCGGGAAGTTCAGTGGGTACATGCATGGTTGTATTTGACGATTACATAATAGTCAGGGGGGTAATGAGCAAAAATGTTTATTTATTTTTTTTTTTTTTGGGGGGGGGGGGGAGGGAGGGGGCAAACAAAATCAGCATCACCACCAGGGGCCTGTTTCATATAACTTTTTAAATCGTTGTAACTACCACGGCATCAGCTATAATGCTCCATGCTGATTGGCTGTAGGCATACTAGTTTCAATAATTGGACATTTACAACAATTTGACAAGTTTTATGAAACGGGTCCCTGGGACTCGTATTGGAAGGGTTGCCAACTTTGAGCAAGCAATGTTATAGGGTACAGACACGAACGCACAGTCGCGCACACACACACACACACACACACACACACACACACACACACACACACACACACACACACTACTTATTTTAAAAGTATATGATATATAATACATTTTGTTATTTCGAATTGTTCCATCAAAATGAACAAATGTGCCTGATAAATTTATGGACAAAATAATTCTACAAATACCCTTCATATATAATACTTTCTAAAAAAATAAGTATATTACCGAGGACGTGATTGAAAAGGAGGGGGGACTTTCATTGCCGCGTTACAATCATCTTTATCATTCATTTATGACTATTAATTCGAAAAAAGGGATTGATTAATTCATTCAGGGGTAATATGAATCAGTAATGACGGATTAACAAACTGAAAAGAGTTGGAGGGTGAAAGGGTGTTAGTGAGTACAGGAATTTTAATTTGACTCTGACATAGTGTAGCAACCATCGTCATTACTCAATGTCGAATTAGAATATCTCCGATATCATACAAGCTCATCAATTTAGTTATAGAATGCGTGAATAAGTAGCTGAAATGGGGAGAGAGACTTCGAAAGGGGATATATTACCTTTGATTGTTGCGCTAACGTTGACATTGTATTGAAGCATGTATCATCAAGCTTCAGAGCTCGCATGGTGAGTGATCGAAGGCTTGGCATTGAGGAGACGGCTCTCCCAAAGTGTTCAGATGCAACAGGTCCCAGGACACCGTGTCCAAGAGTCAGTTGCTCTATCTAGAGAGGGAACATAGTGATATTGTTAATGTTACAATCTAATCAATTTGAAAATAATCGAAGTCGTAAAAACTTTCGTATTTTCATTGAATTGATGAAAACAAAAAATTGTGTGTTTTCAAATACTGCCCCTAATTATTTCGTTCTTGTCAAAATATACATGTATTGTGAGTATCTAGTGAGGAATGTATGAGGGATTATAGCATGTATTTACTCATATGTGACATATATAAATACATAGAAGGTGCAAATGAAGAAATACACTTATTTTAAATAATGCCAAGAGATCGAGCAGTCTTTGAAAGTGTCTTCCTCATTTTTTTGAAGATTAATGACACTTGTGATAATTTAAGTTTCTGCCATTAATATTTTTTTTCGTACAATTTCTTTGAGATATTTTGCATACTAAAATAACCATAACTTTGCTGAAGAAGTGCGTTCAAGAGAAAAGCATAAGGAGGTTGTAAGATAGACATCAACGATGTAATTGTTGTGTGGCAGTCATCTTCATTATTCCATAACATAATATTTAGCTTCGAAAAATATTTTTGTTAAGGAATTGACATAAGGATAAAAAGAAAGGAAGGTGTGAGAGAGCGGGAAGTTTAGTGGGTACATGCATGGTTGTATTTTGACGATTACATAATAGTAAGTTGCTTAGTGAGCAAACACTTTTTTTTTTGGGGGGGGGGGGGGGCAATCGAAATCAGCATCACCACCAGGGGCCTGTTTCATACAACGTTTCAAATTGTTGTAAAAATAAACTACCACAGCATCAGCTATAATGCTCCATGCTGATTGGCTGTAGGCATACTAGTTACAATGATTGGACATTTACGACAATTTGACAAGTCCGTCGCCAAAAATTATCGAGTCCGAGGCCGCGATGACTTGTTAAGTAGTGTCCTCGGGGGCCGAGACAAATGGTTATGATGGTCGAGACCTCTATGAAGTGGCCGTCGCCAAAAATGTTCGAGGCCGAGACCGACACCACTGGTTGAGAGTCGTGTCAGCGGGGGGGGGGGGGGGGGGGGGGGGGGGTAGTGCGTACGTCATCCCGCGATAACTTATTAAGTAGTGTCCGCGGGGGCTGAGACCATTTGTTATGATGGTCGAGACCGCTGAAAAATGGATTCGAGACCCGATTCGAGACCGGGGGGGCCGAGACCGAGACCACTGGTTAAGAGTCGTGTAAGCGGAGGGGGGGGGGGGGGGGGGGGGGGGCAGGGGAGGGGTAGTTGTCCGTCGCCAAAAATTATCGAGTCTGAGTTCCTGACAACTTGTTAAGTAGTTTCCTCGGGGGCTGAGACCATTGGTTATGATGGTTGTGACCGGTAAAAAAAAGTGATTTGAGATCCGATTCAAGACCCCGGGGGAGGGGGAGGGGGGGGGGGGGGGGTTGGAGCCGTCGCCAAAAATGTTCGATAGGGGGTGGGGGGGGGGGCTATTACGCCTGTCACCCCGCGACAACTTGTTAAGTAGTGTCCGCGGGGGGCTGAGTCCGAGTCCGAGTCCGAGTCCCAATGGGAAAATCTTAAATTGCAATTCTTTTTATGTCACATCAGTTCCATTATGATAAATGCCTTACAGTGAACTATCTAAAACATAAATAGTTGTCTGGTTCATTGTAAACTTCCATTTGTCAGATATATTTTAACTCTTCTTATATACTACACTTATCTTCATTATAGACACCATCAAAGAAATGACAAAGGATTATCTGCAGAAATGATTTTGGGCAATGTCAAAGGTTATTATTACAGAGTATGAGACAAATTCAATTTATTGATGTCTATGCAGGATAAAAAGTTCATAAAAAGTGTGACAGACGGGACAAGAATTTAGTTGATCTTTGTCACCCTCAAATTTCCCAAAAATACAGTGGATAAGGAACTGCTGTATATCTTTTCCTAAGGTTCACTGTCAAATGGATTAATAGGATATAACTTTATGTGCAAACAGTCAAGTTGCTGAAAAGTAATCATTGTTGAAGTTAAGCATGAATTTCAGCAATTTTCTAATCCTTTTAAGATCACAATTTTTAGCAAAAAATATCAAATATCTGAAAATTCACGTTTTGTGCCATAAACTGTCAGTTATGAACAGATGAGCAAGATATCATCCTAAGAAGCAATGAAGAGCAATCACTGTCAAGAACCAATTGGAAAGAAAAGAAATACTGATTAATAACGTAATTCAAATTTATCATGGGGGGGGGGGGGGGGGGGAGGCGCTACATAATTGGCAGAAAACTGAAGGGACTGGTGCGATACTTGAAAATTATATTTCTTGAAATTAGTGTGAATTATTCAGCGCATGCATCTATCATGACCTGATTGAAGTTTGAAATTGAACTATGATTTTGTTATCAGATTGGATGGTTATATACTGCAATACAGGGTGGCCCCCAAAAAACGGAACGGGGCACTTCCCAAAATATAGTAATAAAATGATATGTCCATAGGATATGGTATCTTTTCCAATGAAAAACGATACTTAGAACAGTCATTTTGGTCGAGTAATTTTTGTTTTAGGGCGCTCTGAGTGACACCATGTCAGGTTCCCATTCTTGTCAATTTTTACCAAGTCAGTGCCTGATAAATCGCACTTACTGCTCGTCATTATCAATAAACAACCATGACCATTCTCTCAGCACACAGCTGAATGTACACTAACAATAGCGCGCGTATTGCTCGTTGTTCAATTTTAGTCGCATCATTATCAGGCTTTCGTAAATTAATTCACGTTCTGGCCGTAATACTTGACCGTGTCTTACGTGTTCCAAAACATAAAACGACTAATCTCAACGTCTATTTAGGCATATAATAGCTTGTTGAGGCGATGTTCCGATCATTTTCCAGAATGCCACACTCAAGCGAGCAAGGTACTCCAGAACAACGGGATTGTTTTTGCTTGCGCTGGGGTAATTTTATGAACTATAAATAAACGTGGGAAAATGGAAAAAATGCCGGTCTCGTTGCCGGTCTCGGCCCGATTTTCGCCCGAGTCACGAGTCACCATTGGTCGAGTCCGAGTCCGAGACCGAGTCTTAATTTGTGGCTCGAGTCCGAGTCCGAGTCCGAGTCCCGAGAAATACGGACTCGAGACCAGTCTCGAGTCCGAGTCCGGACTCGAGTCCTACAGCACTGACACACACACACACACACACACACACACACACACACACACACACACACACACACACGTCATTTCTCAATGTCGAATTAAAATATCTTCGATATCATACAAGCTCATCAATTTAGTTATAGAATGAGTGAATAAGTAACTGAAATGGGGGAGAGAGACTTCGAAAGGGGATATATTACCTTTGATTGTTGCGCTAACGTTGACATTGTATTGAAGCATGCATCATCAAGCTTCGGGGCATGCATGGTAAGTGATCGAAGGCTTGGCATTGAGGAGACGGCTCTCCCAAAGTGATCAGATGCAACAGGTCCCAGGACACATCTAAGAATCAGTTCCTCTATCTAGAGAGGGAACATAGTAATATTGTCAATGTTAATATAAAATCAATTTGAATGGAAGTCGTGAAAACTTTCATATTTTCATTGAATTGATGAAAACAAAAAAATGTGTCTGCCCACGATTATTTCGTGTTTGTCAAAATATACATGTATTGTGAGTATCTAGTGAGGAATTTATGAGGAATATAGCATGTATTTTCTCATTATGTGACATAAATCAATACATAGTAATCAAGGTGCAAATTAAGAAATTCACTTATTTTAAATAATGCCAAGAGATCGAGCAGTCTTTGAAAGTGACTTCCTCATTTTTCTGAAGATTAATAACACTTGTAATAATTTAAGTTTCTGCCAGCAAGAATTGTTTTCGTACAATTTCTTTGAGATATAATGCATACTAAAATAACCATAACTTTGCTGAAGAAGTGCGTTCAAGAGAAAAAAAATAAGGAGGTATAAAGATAGACATCAACGATATCATTGTTGTGTGGCAGTCATCTTCATTATTCCATAACCTAATATTTCCTTCGAAAAATATTGTTGTTAAGGAATTGATATAATGAGAAAAAGAGAGGAAGGTGTGAGAGAGCGAGAAGTTTAGTGGGTACATGCATGGTTGTATTTGACGATTACATAATAGTCAATAGCGTAATGAGCAAAAATGTTTTTTTTTTTTTTTGGGGGGGGGGGGGGGGTGGGGGAGGGGGCAACAAAATCAGCATCACCACCAAGGGCCTGTTTCATATAACTTTTTTAATCGTTGTAACTACCACAGCATCAGCTATAATGCTCCATGCTGATTGGCTGTAGGCATACTAGTTACAATAATTGGACATTTACAACAATTTGACAAGTTTGATGAAACGGGTCCCTGGGACTCGTATTGGAAGGGTTGCCAACTTTGAGCAAGCAATGTTATAGGGTACAGACACGAACGCACAGTCGCGCACACACACACACACACACACACACACACACACACACACTACTTATTTTAAAAGTATATGATATATAATAAATTTTGTTATTTCGAATTGTTCCATCATAATGAACAAATGTGCCTGATAAATTTATGGACAAAATAATTCTACAAATACCCTTCATATATAATACTTTCTAAAAAAATAAGTATATTACCGAGGACGTGATTGAAAAGGAGGGGGGACTTTCATTGCCGCGTTACAATCATGTTTATCATTCATTTGTGACTATTAATTCGAAAAAAGGGATTGATTAATTCATTCAGGGGTAATATGAATCAGTAATGACGGATTAACAAACTGAAAAGAGTTGGAGGGTGAGAGGGTGTTGGTGGGTACAGGAATTTTAATTTGACTCTGACATAGTGTAGCAACCATCGTCATTACTCAATGTCGAATTAGAATATCTCCGATATCATACAAGCTCATCAATTTAGTTATAGAATGAGTGAATAAGTAGCTGAAATGGGGAGAGAGACTTCGAAAGGGGATATATTACCGTTGATTGTGGCGCTAACGTTGACATTGTATTGAAGCATGCATCATCAAGCTCCAGTACTTGCATGGTAAGTGATCGAAGGCTTGGCATTGAGGAGACGGCTCTCCCAAAGTGTTCAGATGCAACAGGACCCAAGACACAGGTTTCAAGGGCCAGTTCCTCTATCTATGGTGGAACATAGTGATATTGTCAATGTTAAAATCAAATCAATTTAAACATATCGAAGTCGTGAAAACTTTCATATTTTTATTGAATTGATGAAAACAAAAAATTGTGTCTGCCCACGATTTTTCGTGTTTGTCAAAATATACATGTATTGTGAGTATCTAGTGAGAAATGTATGAGGAATTAAAGCATGTATTTTCTCATTATGTGACATAAATTAATACACAGTTATAAAGGTGCAAATGAAGAAATTCACTTATTTTAAATAATGCCAAGAGATCGAGCAGTCTTTGAATGTGACTTCCTCATTTTTCTGAAGATTAATAACACTTGTAATAATTTAAGTTTCTGCCATCAAGAATTGTTTTCGTACAATTTCTTTGAGATATAATGCATACTAAAATAACCATAACTTTGCTGAAGAAGTGCGTTCAAGAGAAAAAAATAAGGAGGTATTAAGATAGACACCAACGATGTCATTGTTGTGTGGCAGTCATCTTCATTACTCCATAACCTAATATTACCTTCGAAAAATATTGTTGTTAAGGAATTGACATAATGAGAAAAAGAGAGGAAGGTGTGAGAGAGCGGGAAGTTTAGTGGGTACATGCATGGATGTATTTGACGATTACATAATAGTCAGTGGCGTAATGAGCAAAAACTTTTTGTTGTTGGGGGGGGGGGGGGGGGGGCAAACAAAAGCAGCATCACCACCATGGGCCTGTTTCTTTGGACATTCACAACAATTTGTCAAGTTTTATAAAACGGGTCCCTGGGACCCGTATTGGAAGGGTTGCCAACTTTGAGCAAGCGGTGAATGTGGGACTTTGCTAATCATGTCAACTTAATTTCGTCTTTGTCGACCAATTTCTCAAATGGTTTACTCAATGCAGTCATTTGTCACATTCTATTGTCAATCACAATTTAAATTTGTTTGTCATAGCTGCTGAACCTATAGCAGCGGAAGCAATCTTTTCGTGCATACTTTCGTCAAAGTTAGATTCAAATTCGTCTCGTGTATATTATGGGCTTATGCTGCAGGTTTCCGTTTTGACATTTCTTGATTCGATAATGTACTTGTCCCATTGACAATGTTATAGGGTACAGACAAGAACGCACAGTCGCGCGCACACACACACACACATACACACACAAACACACACACACACTAATTATTTTACAAGTTGTGTTAATTCGAATTGTTCTATCATAATGCAAGAACAAATATGCCTGATAAATTTATGGACAAAATAATTCTACAAATATCCTTCATATATAATACTTTCTAAAAAAATAAGTATATTACCGAGGACATGATTGAAAAGAAAGGGGGACTTTTATTGCCGCGTTGCAATATTTTTTATCATTCATTTGTGTCTATTAATTCGAAAAAAGTGATTGATTAATCCATTCAGGGGTAATATGAATCCGCAATGACGGATTAACTAACTGAAAAAGAGTTGGAGGGTGAGAGGGTGTTGGTGGGTACACTTGTGATGATTTAAGTTTCTGCCATCAAGAATTGTTTTTGTACAATTTCTTTGAGATAAAATGCATACTAAAATAACCATAACTTTGCTGAAGAAGTGCGTTCAAGAGAAAAAAATAAGGAGGTATAAAGATAGACACCAACGATATCATTGTTGTGTGGCAGTCATCTTCATAATTCCATAACCTAATATTTCCTTCGAAAAATATTGTTGTTAAGGAATTGATATAATGAGAAAAAGAGAGGAAGGTGTGAGAGAGCGAGAAGTTTAGTGGGTACATGCATGGTTGTATTTGATGATTACATAATAGTCAGTGGCGTAATGAGCAAAAATGTTTGTGTTTTTTTTTTTTTTTGGGGGGGGGGGGGGAACGGGGCAAACAAAATCAGCATCACCACCAGGGGCCTGTTTCATATAACTTTTCAAATTGTTGTAACAACCACAGCATTAGCTATAATGCTCCATGCTGATTGGCTGTAGGCATACTAAACCGAACACAAAAAGTAACTTACCCCCTAGACATGTAGACAATTGCCCATAATTTCATAACCAAGAATCGTTTTGAGATTTCGTCTTGCCAAAATATCCCTATGATAGTTAGGAAAACAACGTGTTAAAATAAGAGGTAACCATTCATCCACGGTTGAGTGAGCACACATTAAAGAGAAAATTGTCATATTTCAAAATTCGCAAAAGTATTATCATTATTATGTCAGTTTATTGAGTAGTGAAAAATGTAAAAAATGCAACGTTTTAAAATTGCAATTAATGCATTTTACCACATGTGCAATTAAAAAATCAAACTGAATGGAATATCAAACAGCATTGTTTCATAAACCATAATACATGCATTCAGCCACATGTGCTGTTTCACAACAATGTACAGGCACGCACAATACCTTGTGACTTTTGAATTGGGCCATTTTGTCTTTAATCTGTGCTCATTCAGCCATAAAGGGATGAATATCTATGACATCTTCAAACAATTATCAGTTATGAAATTATGAGCTGTTGTCTAGGGGGTAGATTTTTGTGTTCGGTTTAGTTACATTAATCGTACATTTACAACAATTTGACAAGTTTTATGAAACGGGTCCCTGGGACCCGCATTGAAAGGGTTGCCAACTCAGTGAGCAAGCGGTGAGTTTGGGACTTTGCGAGGGAGCAAAGTGAGGGGTCCCAACATTAGCGTACCCAGGATTTTTTCAAGGGGGGGGGGGGGGGTATTTCGTCGGCCAATATCCCGAGGCAGAGGCCGAAACCATTGGTTGAGAGTCGTGTAAGCGGGGGTGTGGGTGGGGGGATGGGGGGGGGGGGGTTCCGTCGCCAAAAATGATCGAGTCCGAGGCCGCCACGACTAAGTAGTGTCCTCAGGGGCTGAGACCAATGGTTATGATGGTCGAGACCTCTATAAAGTGGATTCGAGACCCGGTTCGATGGGTGGGAGGGGGGGGGGGGGCGGGGGGAGAGCCGTCGCCAAAAATATTCGACACCACTGGTTGAGAGTCGTATAAGCGAGGGGGGGGGGGGGGGTGGGGAGGGTGGGTAATACGTGTGTCCGTCACCCAAAAGTATCAAGTCTGAGGCCGCGACAATTTGTAAAGTAGTGTCCGCGGGGGTTGAGAACATTTGTTATGATGGTTGAGAACGTTTAAAAGTGGATTAGAGACCCGTGGGGGGGGGGGGGGGGGGTGGAGCCGTCGCCAGAAATGTTCGAGGCCGATACTGAGACCACAGGTTGAGAGTCGTGTAAGCGGGAGGGGGTGGGGGGATGTCCGTCACCAAAAAGTATCGAGTCCGAGGCCGCAAAGACTTGATAAGTTGTGTCCTTGGGGGCTGAGACCATTGGTTATGATGGTCGAGACCGGTAAAAAGTGGATTCGAGACCCGATTCGAGACCGGGGGGGGGGGGGGGGGGCGTCGCCAAAATTTTTCGAGGCCGCGACTGAAAGCACTGGTTGAGAGTCGTGTAAGCTGGGGGGGATGTCGTAAAAATCGCAACAAAATATGCGACTCGTCGCATATTTATTCGTGAAATTCGCAAAATAATATGCGGCACGTCGCATATTTTTTCGTGGCCCTTCAGTGCCATAACTACCGTTCAGATGCAAAGGGACAGTTATTAAGGGTCAGTTGCTCTATATCTAGGGAAACAATACTTATTTTGCAATGTAAACTTTATTTAATATGGTGATATTCATAAATATAAGTGCTGTTTTTCGAGAAGTATATTGTCTTGTTTTTATTTATGCGATAAACCTTTATATCATACATATTATCTGAAATTAGGGCATAATTTGGATATGAATTGCATTTATCCGTGACGACTATGTTTTTTTTTCATTTGATTTCAAAACACATGACAATTGTCCAACTTAAAGGTACATTTGGGTATTGGTACTACCCCCCCCCCCCCTCCCACAAAGGGTTTTGATTGGTTTTAATTCCACTTGAAAGTTAATTGAATAAAACATGTGAAATGAGAATCCTTCCCTTTCGAATGCTTTCATAGTTGAACAATTTGATTTCAAAATATTTTATTTATATATTGTTTAGCAAGGCGATATCTCGACTCATAAGAAAATACATAATAGGTTTTTAATAGTTGTTGATGATATCTCTATTTAATAAATGTTTTAACAAAAAAAAATAGGTTGAAACCTATGAGTTTTTAGAAAGCGCCCTCTTTAGTTTTAACGGCAATTTTTGAATAATAACAGGCTTTTTACTTAGTCGTTTGTAATTGTGTATACCTTTTGAGCATGGTGGAGTTATATCTATTAGTTTGTAATGTAATGGTGCAGGTTTTGGTTACTAAAATTCAGTTTGACCAAAACTCAACTATCTCTTCAACCAGTCATTCTCATTTGCCACTACACCTTATTTTAATATAACGTTTCCTTTGTGAAGAAACGAACAACAAGTGCCATCTGTCACATCAAGTGATATATTTACTCATTAATATCAATTTAATTTGAAAAAAGATTGTCAAATTTCAGGTTTCTCTATGTGGTCAACCCTGACATTTTGAAGAAAGAAAAATGCTGCACTGTCTGCATCCGTTCGGAAGTTCATTTCTTGATGTATGATCCTAAAAATATGGTCATTATTAATTTGTTAAAACGCGAGTAATCATAATATTACCGGTTACTAGTATGTTTACATAGTTAAACCATGGTAAAACTTACTACAAAGATTGCAACATCCAACATTACTCCTCACATGGTTATGATAAGAATATGGACCTTTTGAGTAAATGAGATGTGTGATGTTATACCTGGGATTTCATTATATCTTTATGACAATAATATGCACAACAAATAATGTATTATCATAATTATTACCTGTGACTGTCGTGCTCCTGCCGCCATTCCTGCATAGAACTTATCGTACGAATCTTCCCTAGCTCCATAGATCCCCAACTTCTTGAGCTTGGATAGGGAGACGAGTTCGATACCAGCGTGGTAGGATGTGTCATGGTCCTCACTGACAGGCCTTGCGCTGGAACCGGTGCATTCCTCAGCCTTTTTATAAGTTGCAGTAATACACAAGAAACGCGTTATACAAAGTTTAATAATACACATATACACTATTTAAACACTCACTAATATGCAATAGTAAGATCAATAATTATCACAACGATTCTTGTCAAAGCACTCATTAAGGGTTTAAAGGGATAGTTCAGTTTTTAATTAGAAGGCGCTTCGTGAGGTAATATAAAACTTAGTGTAAAATTTGAGAAATCACACGATACAATTCTAAATGCATAATTATCTTTTTTTGATCAAAATCGATTCTGAAACAGTTGAAATATCCTTAAATATATCCGATCTTAATAATTGTTCGGGACCAAATTGTATTGAATGATTTAAGAAAATGTCAAAATGGTTTGAAAACTTTTTTTGATGAGCTCTCTATTGAATGACTATTTTAACCAAACATCACATTCACATTATTTGTTTTAAATATTAAAAAACGCCATTCTTTTGTTTTAGTTTTTGTCTAACTTTGTATTGTTCTCTTAAAGGGGTAGTACAGTTTTGGTAAGGCTGAACTTTAGTAACCAAACCTGGACAGTAACATTATAAACTAATAGTTATAACTCCACCATGCTCGAAAGGTATACAAAATTACAAACGTCTAAGTAAAAAGCCTGTTGTCATTCAAAAAGAGCCATTAAAACACAAGAGGGCGCTTTCTAAAAAGGCATTGGTTTCAACCATTTTTCATACAAAATTATGCATGTGATGTTTTATTGAAATAATGATTAAATAGAGAGATCATCAACAATTATTTAAAAAACTCTTTTGAAAATTTTTGAAATAGTGCAAGCATTTTTTTTATTAAAACAAAAATTATCTAGTTATTTGGGCCCCAAATAATTATAAGATCAGATATTTGTATTGATATTTCAGCCGTTTCTGGGTCGATTTTGACCAAATAAAGTTTATTCTGCCATTAAAATTGCATGTTCTCTCAAATTCGACACTCAGTTTTGTATTACCTCACACAAAAGTTGTGATGTGCAGCGCACTCTCTACCAAAACTAAACTACCCCTTTAACGTTTTAAAATTGTGTAAACTGCATGTATGTCACTCTTTGATATATTGTGTTTATGTGTACATGATGTCTGTTAATACAAAACATTAAACATGAGCTGTCTGGAGGGCTCCCTCTTGTATTAACAGGTGCTTTGCGAGTAAAAGCAGCCTTGTATTTGAACCGTTCATATTATGTTTTACTATTATTCTAGCATCATGTAATTATAACCATGATAACTGTTAGTAGCTTACAAGCTTTAGTTTCTAAAATTATGTTGGACAAAGACTGTACTGTCCCATGTATACATGTACCAAACTCCTTATGATCTAAACAGCTTTCCTTTAGATAAAGCTGTTGCTTGTGAGTTGGTGCTAGGACCATAATATTAGGCTTGCCCGACATCAGGGAAATTGTTACGAGCTACAGCTATTCCCTGCAGTGAATAACTGTTACATCACACTTCGGTACTTTATACGAAACATATGCTGTTATGATCCGAATTCTTCTTTGGTGAAAGAGGTAACCGTATTCTGTCCTGTTCGGGATGGGGGTGTGAATGATGAACCTATCCATAAAAGTGCTTGTGGGAATTGACGATGGCTTGATTGACTTTATCTGATCTTCCATTGTGTATTGGTTACTTATGTATCCGTACGCGCGCGCAGGTCTTGTATTTGGATCCCATTTCTTGTCTATCATATACATGGTTTGAAACATTTATCTTGAAATTCTAGAATTTTGTCAAATATTTACTGCACACCAAGATAATGATAGAATTGTGTTAATTACAGTAGAAAGTGTTAGTATTATGAAACGGGGAATAAATCGGGTACCACGTCAGAAAAGAATAACGACGCGCATGGACTTGTTTGTATGTAGAGGAGTAAGGCAACATAGTCTGTTACTTTCCTGTGGACAATGTAGTAAAACTGTGCCCTTGAACTGGTGGGAATGTGCCGCTTCTGAGATACTACAATGACAACTTACACAAAAATAAAATGTTACACAGTTCGCGGTTTATAATTATGGAATGATCAAGGCCAAAACGTTGAAAACCATATTGCCATGTGTAACAAAACGATACGAATTAATTATATTAATAATATCACATTGCGAATACAGGTTAAAAATGTATTACCATTCTGCTGCTTACATCCAGTGCATACCGGTAATGAATGTAAGAGTCATCATCAATCGTCAAGTCACTCGAATTTCGCAGGAGGTTGACTACAGGGGTGATGGCTTCCTCGTTGTGACAGCCATATGCCGCTTTCATGATGAATCGCTCATTCCCCACATCCTCACATAGAGCTTCCATCACAGCTCGCCCAGCTTCTCCCCCATGTGATGCCGCAAAGGTCAGGAGGTACTCAAACTCAGGGAAGTCTTCCAGAACACACTTCAAGCTCTGTTGAAACTTTTCAGGGTGTGTTTGGTAGAGAGATACGAAGTAGAGACCGGCCACATATTCTTGTATTAATTTATGCGGGAATTGTGCCTCGGTCACATGCTCCTTCCCTTTCAATCTCTCTTCTATTGGTGCTACTTTCTTTTTCATTGACATGACTCCTATCTCGCAAGCTGTTTTGACAGCCTCAAAGCACCCATCAAATTCTTCTTCCCGAAACAGCATGTGCTTTGAAATCAAGCCGTTGTACGCTAACTCGCCAATCTGCGCGAAAGCCTGTTTGCATCTATCCAGATACTCCCCTAGTGTTTCGTCACCGCCATTTTCGTTGCATTTGGAGTAAGAGTGCTCAATTAATGAATGCACAATTAGCACGAATAACTGCGGAATCGTCTCTAGTCTACGCAGCGCGTCTCTGTTCGATCGGTCATTCCAAACGTGACATAGCATGGCGCAAAACACAGGAATATGAGCCAGGTGATCTCTAACTGTCTTGTTATTCTCTATAAGTTCAAGAAGACTCCCCGCCGAAGCTGCATCTTGGAAATGCTTTCCGATGTATGTTGCTACATCTCCCTCCTTGAAGCCTTTGACTCGAACCCGTTCGTACTGCTTGTTGATCTTGTCAACATTGGTGATTTGGTCGGCACGCCATGGTCGAGAGGTGACAATAAGAGGAATCTTCCTCAATTTCTCGCCTCTCATAATCTGCACCAGTACTTTATTGGGATCTTTCTTTGAGATATCTCCTTGATATTCGTCTAACCCGTCAAATAGCATAACTGTTTTGGTCGGATTTTTGCTGATGTATTTCTCCACAATGTCACCCGGAATTTCAACGCCATCGTACTCATATACTAACTCATTCAGTATGTCGCCAAAGCAACGACCTTCTGGCGGATCTCTGAGTGTTAGCAGAAAGAGTAGATCAATCTCATGGAGGCATTGTCCAGTTGCCCAGTCATACGCTATCTTTGCTAGGAGAGTGGTTTTACCGACACCCGCCTCTCCTAGAAAGACAATTTTATTTCTTCCTTCACCCGACAGCAGAAGCTTAAAGATACCTTCGTACTTTAATGGCTTGCCCTGTTCTTTTTTCTCTTCTTTGTCTTCTTCTTTTAACAGTTCGAGGTTAACGTAGATTATATCCAGTTTCATGCGCGATTTTGGATCTAAGGGGGATGTTTTAATGTCGTTGTACTCGTCAATGTAGCGGGATTTCAATCGCGCACGATAGTCTTCTAGATCTTCGGGCGCTATCGGAGATCGACCTTTGTAATGAAAATAATAGGTATTTAAAGGGACATTTATTTTTGTTCCTGCCACTATTCCTCTTAAATAATTGTTACGATTATTACATTTTTATTTCCATTGTCGTTATTCAATTATAAATAGCATTCAATGACAGTAGTTAGCAAATTGTGTAATGTCCTTTTCAATCAGAGGTGCGATAAACAGTTATTTTAAACTGTCGATTATTACAACAAAATAAGGGTAATTAAGTTGGCCAATTAGGCAAAACAAATTCTAAACTGTGATCTACTTTTTTTTAAAAGGTCACATGTTTCCTAGTTAACATATTATTAATATATTATATCTGAAAACATATTTAATTTCATAATCCACAAATTGTAAGTTGTAATATCTTTTTAAAATTTAATGTGCATATATGATCCGGGTATGCTGAAAACAATCAATACAATCCTACCAATGTGCAGGTAAATGATCATGTAAATGTAAGAAAAACTACATCACTGATATGGTGTTAAAGGGAATATTCGCCTTTTGCAAGGCAACTTTTAAAAGTTGCGAGGTTATTGTCTTATATTAAAGAAAATTTAATTTAACAGCATGCCTGAAAAATATAAGGGCTTGAAATCTCTTTTTCGTGGAGTTATAGACCTCAAAATAATAAAACGACATAGCGCGTTTAATTGTGCATTATACGAGTATTCACCCGGTGCGAAATTTCGCTCACGGCGCATTCCACGGAGTACAATGTTGCTGTGCGTGACCCATTCGTGACCCGCGCACAGATTGTGATCGAACAACGGCATAAGCGAATACTAAACGCTATAACTGACTACATGTAATTGTATGTTCTTCATTTTCGAGTCCTTTTCCGTGACATACCTTTACAAATGTCGGCTTCACAATACCTTTACAAGAATAAGTACAATATTGTTGTAATATTATGCTAAATCAGTTAAAATCCTTTATTGACCGATATATAGTTTGGTGGAGGGGCGCATCGTTTTTCATTCGTAGAATCCAAGTTATAGTGCTGTTCGATCTGAATTTTTGTGCGTGTGTTACATATATCCTCATCCGTCTACTGGAAACTGTTCATACGATTTGTAAAAGGCGGACAGTCCCTTTAAAGACCCACACCTATTTAAGATATATGATATATATTTACTGATTGAGAAAACAAACAAACAAATAAACAAGCATTTACCCCAAAACAGAAACATTGCACTAACATATATATACACTGAAATGACCCGACAGTAGTCGACAGTAATGATATGTGATTCAAGATCGAAATTACGCTTTGATCCATTAGATTACTGACACATGTTATTAAATTACTTACCCCCGTGTTTCCCTCCACCCGAGATATCGTCGGCGATTCGTTGCAAGCCAGCTCTCTGGAGTGCGGTTGTAAGTCTGGTCAGCTGGTCCGATGCGCCCACTCCCTCTGCCCACGACCGAAGCATGCATAGCGTGCCATATGATGTAACACTGGCTCCTTGATGGTTGGTTTCGATGGCTCTGGTTACGTCGGGGACGGACACTCCTAGCTCTTTCCTCAGTTTCTCGATGTGGATCTTGTCAGTCAACGCGTCTGCTACCTGAAGGAGGTTATGATCCATATCATCGCCACGTAGCCCGCTCGAAGACGCCATCCTAAAGATTGAAATACGGACGAATAATAGGAGAAAATATATAAGGACTAATCAGTCAATCAGAATATGCTTTAAACAATAATATTGAGGTATCTGTCACCCTTGTAAGGTCTACCAAACAGTATACAGAGGTGACAGAGGCCTTCGGTTAATGAGAAGCTTTCACAATTCAATCGAACCACTGCTGACAACAAGCCCGGAGGTGGATGGCCAGGCTCGCACTGTAGGCATGGGGGTAGAGGCGTAACAGCAACCAATTCAATTTCAATTTCAATTTATTCTTGCTTCCAACAAAACATTACAAATGAATTATAATAATTTGCACAAAAATAGGAACAGCAACCCTGGACACTGGAAAGCGTCGAAGTCCCAGGCTACGCACCGATCAGAAGTTGGACTTCATTAAATTAACATGAACGAATAGGGATAATTCAACAATGACGCCACTAACACCGTCATCTTGAACGATGTCAAGCCCTGTGAAGCAGTGGTGCATTCAAGACCTTACATGTGAGCAAAGTGGAGGGCTAGCCTACATTTGATAAGTAGATATACGGGACACGATAGCTGCTCTTCCATGGAGCAGTAGGAAACTAATTTTGTCATGTCAGGAGTCATTGAAATCATAACTGTTTGCTTCAATATAATTAACCCTTACTTAAAAGGAAATGCCATGATGTTCGCTTCACGACGTCTAATATATCAAGCAAGTTAATTAACGGAATAATTCACGACGTCTAATATATTAAGCAAGTTAATTAACGGAATAATTTTCAGGCTAATATTATATTATCAAGAGCGTCCTGTCCTGCATTGTGGAACTTGGTAAAGAATCAAACGATCACAAGGTCAAAACTTACCACCTTGTCTTCTTGCCTGATATTAAGTTAAAGAAAAAGCAAACTGTTTGATTTCCGGTACTTAATTTAATGCTTAAAATCCGTGTTTAAAGTCATACCTGTAAAGTGTCCAAATCCACGAAAATTACTTGGAGCTTCCTCGTTTCTCTTCTACCGTGTTGTTTAGCTTATGGTAAGAGAAGAATAAAATAGGGTTTGATTTTTTCAAATGTCCCTTTAGTATGAAGATAATTATCATTGAAAATCATTATTTGAAAAGCGTTGATTAGCGCAATTGAAAAAAAGTACAATTGTTGTAGCTAAATACGTCCGAGCCAGCACGCGTGGGAAACATTCCAGACACTACTGAACTTTGATCCAAAGTGCGCAAATTCCATGAATTCTTTACATGTAAACATACACGAGTGCGGATATCGTCAACGGCTGATTATTACTGCTACAATTCCATGACATGACAAGCCATCAGTATTCGGTGATAAAATATGAACTCAATATTCGTTTTTTTTCACTAGGTAAACAGTGTTCGTTTTCTTTCAAACTTTCACAAATCTTTCAATTGTATTTTTCAATGATATTGATGTAGGATTGAAGTCTCAAATGTCATTTTGTGCAATATCTGACACTTTACAGGCATCACTTTAATATACACTATACCCAATATTTCAAAAAAGGTGAACCCCTCTCTTCTCCAACCCCCACCTCCCAGAGGGATCGCGGTGTCACTGGCTGTTAGTATGATAAGTTGTGCTTACTTGATGATGATGATGGATTCCCTCAATGTTCAGCTATCATCCATTGCTCCAGCAGTGATTTACATACGTCGGTAGATGTGACGTATATGTATCGACGATTCATCTTCTTCAAGTGTTAATCCTACTATGGAACACTTAAAGATAACCTACTTTAGTACCGAAATCTCTGCCCCTACAATAAATCAGTAGCCATGGTAGAGTATAACCGATATCGTCCGTATAAGTTGATGGGCTAGACCATAAGTATTATGATAGCTTATCGTTTCAGGTCCTTTTGCGTGATGATTGCAACAAAGACAGCTCAGAATTACACCCAAAGCTCCCAAGCGTACCTCTCCATAGCTGCATGTCTAAGCGTCCAACTGCGAGATATTGCACGTGATAACGGGAACCTTGCATATAAACTACACTCTTGTAAATTTGGCTCATAATTCGCTGTTATCATCTGTAATGCAGTACAGAGTAAATAAAACGCCCATAATATTCTTGATAAGGACACGTTCATATATATTCGTTGCAATTGTAGTCTTGCGCGTGACCATGCATCATAACGACCTTTAACCAGTGGCGTAGCTGTGACTATTCCGTTTAGGGAGTTTGTGGGCCTTGCGTCGCTAGGGGCCCAATTAATAGATTAGCAATGGTTTGGACTATAGGATAGCGATAGAAAGTTAAAGTTAAATTTGTACCTGCTAAACCAATTCAAAAGTGTAGTGAAGTGTTTTAATTTTGTTAAGATTAACTAGTTTGTGATGTGCATTTAAGGCCGCTTTTCATCTTTTAAGATGGCACCATCAGGCCTAGAATGTGTCATAACAAAAAATCATACACACTAGGCCAATGCACGTCTACTATACGTAATGAAAGTTACAGAAGGGGGCTAAGCCTCTGGTAATTCGTGTGTTTAACTTTCCCTTCTTCATTATTCAAATGCCAAGTGCTAGAAGGCAGAAGGTACCATTTTAAAGTCTTTAGTATGACCTGGTCAGGGTAGGAACCCGGGACCTCCCGTGCATGAGGCGGACAATCTTACCACTGAGCCACAATTCTCGGTAGCACTAGAAAAAAAAAAAATCATCATATTTTATGACTTTGTGTTCCTCTTTGTGATATTTCTACTCTTCAATATAGCATCATATGATATAAACATGCGCTTACATTCAAATTTATTGGTAGTGTTTGCATAACTATATTGTTTTATTTTACCTATCTTCATGTGTTGTTAATATCATTATGCAAGATCTTGTTTGTGTGGCATTGCGCTAAAAAGAACCAATATCAATACTTAAAAGGATCTAGTAACTTTGTTGACAAGTGCAAACAGTGGACAGTGATTCGTGGTTAATAAAATGTGTATTGGTGTGATTTGATATGTCCAGAAAGTAATGTGTGAACATTTCAAGTTTATTGGATGTTATTTGGCCGAGAAATAAGCGAAAATGCAAAGCGATATTCACTTATTCATTGCACTTTCTTTGTACACGGCTGAAAGGGTCCATTAGATAATTTCATATTCGTACACTTCAATCGTAAATATCTTTTGAATGAAATGGAAATTCGAAAAACCGAAACCTGACCCATGCTTGTATCGTTAATACGAATAAAACAAGGTATGAGGGAACCGCTAGAATTCCAAGTGGATTTTAAGGATTTGGACAATGTTGTCCATTTAACAAATGCGGTGTTTATTTGTATCTTGCAAACTAAGTGTATCACGGATTCAGGCCTATCGTTTCCATACCATGGATAATGAGCGGAAGGAAAGCAACTGTTTTTTGTATATGATTGTGATTAATTTGCTTTGTCCCTCTGTAAGAGAAGTACACACATGAGTTGGCGTTGTTTTAAAATGTAAACAAACGCCAAATCATTTGAATTGGAAATTGCTAAAAAACAAAAACATATCGCGATATTCATGACGGTGACAGTGTGTTACAATTTGGTTGAAATTGAAATATAGTTTTCAATTAAACAAAAATATGAATAACGAAGAGAGATAAACTTGGTAACAATAATATTTCTGTGTCACTGATCGTCGTCAAACAATAACAACAACCACTGTCAAAATTTGACTCAAATTAATTGCATTTTTTTTTTTTTTTTTGCTCTTGTACATTGTTTAGGTTATACAGAAGAATTAAGTGCATGGGCGCTAGCTTTTGATTCGCCTTTTGTCAAAATCAAGCCTTTTTGATTTTTGAAATATATAATGTGTGATACCATGGCATATAATAAACCTATTCAAGAAATGATTGAAAGGTTACACGGGCAAAAGGTCCTTTATATTGGTCCAATTGTCACATGCAACCGCCCGTAAGCTTTTTTTTTGTATTGCCACAAGAAGAAACAAATTATATAGGGGATACAACAGTCAAGCAGTCCGCACACAACAGTCAGCATGTCAGGACATCACTACACCTTGAACAAACAATGGTATTTGTATTTGTACAGTCCATATCCAACCACGTATATTTTAATAACATGTCGGATATCCAAATATTTGCATATCCCTGATTGTCTTCTGCGGTCGACGACTGTGGAAATATAAGGACAATTACATTTTTATATTACATGACATATCTTATATAGTGTGAGTCAAAATAAACGACACCGGGCTTTCATAGCTTTTATAGCCTTATACATCCACAGTTCTAAACATATATATAGTTGATATTGGTATTATGTTAAAGCCATAGGAAATTGCGTTTAAAATGATATATCAAACACTCTGATCACATCACGCTTCACCGAACGCGACCTAATTATCCAAAGTCATGCACGAACTACCCGTGTCCAAGTTTACAGTGTTCCTGTTTTGTGAATGATCTGTTTGATTTTCAAAGATAACTTTATCCTACATGACCTATTACGGACCCCCTTCCACCAAACAGTCGGGTTGCTGATGGGAGGAGGGTGGGGGTCCCCTTCTACCTTGATAAACATGAACAACACTGGCAACCAGCTGGTATTTTGTTTTGATTCACCAAAGGATATTCTTGAAATGTTCTTTAAAAAAAACCGTAAACAGACGCATCCATTCATAATGGAACAAGACAACGGCAAAATTGGACACGGGTATTTTTTGCATGACTTTGGATAATAAGGTCGAGTTCGGTGAAGCGTAAATCGATCAAAAAGTATGATATATCATTTAAAAGGCAATTCTCCAAGCTTTAACATGTTACCAATTATGTTTAGAATTGCGGATGTATAAGCTAATAAAGTCCGGTTACGTTTATTATGAATCACACTGTATACAGAGTCTTTTTCTGTTTCAATTCTTGTGAAGGTTTTCAATCCTCCTGTGATACCCTTGACTAAATTTATATTTGGTTAAGCTGGTGAGGACGGGGGGGGGGGGGGGGGGGGGGGCAAAAGCAAAACCATCGAGTAACTAGAGTAACCAACTATTTTCCCGATGTATTTCATGTTGTGCGCAGGTCCCCATTGACCCCACCACCAAAACACAAACAATACACACATTGCAAACCCTTTGTCCGTGTTTCGATAATGTCCAAATGTAGTCACTAGACATGCTAGACCTCTTTTAAATTGCAAAAAGGTCAGATGCGGAAATATATCGAATACCTGTTCACCCCTCCATTATTTGCTAGTCATATATTGCCACCTTTACAGTTCAAATTTTCACGATATAATTATGGTAAAATTCTGACATTGTCGGACATCGGACAATACTTGTCAGTTGAGTGGTGTTGTGTTGCCCTTTAAAGCCAAATGCTCGTTTAGGGGAAATTATCGGAAATAACTTTATTGGCCAAACTAATTGATAAGTATTGTTGAAATAGCATAAAAAGGGGCGTGTGTGGAAAAAATCCTAACCTTAGTATGGTTAAATGCAGAAATATCAGTTAAAACGTTTATAAAAGCTGCTGACATTGAGCCTAAATTCACTGTGAGTTTGGCCCGTCTACGCTGGCCACATCTATACGCTTGTTCGTGCGATACGCTCATGAATGCGAAACCCGTGTGCCGCATTTGCCATATGATTAGCACGCGCGAGGGTGCATATCAACATACAACCGTCGGCGATATCAATTTACAGTAAATGAGTTTTTTACAATTTACCAAATATATCAATTAGTAGGCGGTTCCAGGCCAAATTTGTATCATCCCGTATTAGTAAAAATATATTATTTCACGTGATTGGTAAAAAGAGCGTACATTAAATTGTTTTGGTTGGGGCTTCACCCCTCCCCCCCCCCCCCTCCAATCCAAAAAAGGAAAACATGTGCAATTGTGGATTAATATTATTTGTATTGGCATTTTGGTAGAGGTGTTCGTTTTTTCTTTTAGTTATTAATAATGCGTTGTGGGTATAAAATCCCATTTCGTTTTCCCCCGATCGTGGGAGACGCGAGTTCTACACACCCATGTTTATTTTTCCTTCAGTTTGTAGCCTACGTGTTTTGGGTCTAAAATAACATTTAATATGCCCCACACGTGGGAGATGTTCTACACACCCATATATCGGTCGCTTCGTTCTCCACGACCCATGACTGAATATTCATAATGCTACTGAATAACCCTAACCCTAACCCTACATTACTATCTTTGTTGTTGAATATGAATCTATATAAGAATCACAATGAGTAATAAGTTACCTATTTTTTAAAAGTTCAACTAGACAACTTTGACCCCGTTCGTATGACAAAATGCATGCATGCATCCCCGGTGATTTATCTACTATATAATTTTGTATAAGAACTCAAGTGTTTATCCTATAATTGTATATCACGCTTATCTATTTAAGTGTTGTGCATACAGGAACAGCCCACTGAGGGCAAAGTCAAGTTTGAAATTTGTTTTTAAAGGGTTCTAGTAACTTTGTTGACATGTGAACAAAAAAAGATGGATGGTGGGAATCAGAGGAGGCCCGGAAAGGGGTCATTTTGTTATTAAGCATCTATTCCAAAAGCATATATTTCTGTGTTTTTGTAGGTGTTTCTGAACCGATTTTGATCAAAGGCAAAAGTTTATTCTGTCTTTATAATTATTTGGATATCAAATATTACACTCAGTTCTGCAAGACCTACACAAATATAATTTTCTGTAACACCCTCTCAACCAACTCTGTACTATCCCTTTTAATGGTAATGTGTTAAGACATTACAAAACAACACGGGAATATCTGTATCCCCCCTCCCTACTTCTCATCCGACCAGCTATATCAAAACACACCACTTGTTGGTAAATATGTTTTGCGGTTATGGGCTTCAAACGAAAAGATTAATTCGCGATCTCGATCTCGATCTGTCAATGTATCTGACTTGTTTAATTCCTTTGATAAACCTCATACCAAGATTCAGATTTTGTATACAAGTCTGAGACGTCAGCTGCAAACAGCGTGATCGAGATCGAGAATGAGCACGCCTCAAAGTCTTCATGTATACAAATATTTAGTAGACGAGTTATGCGTTGACTTGACTTACTGCAGTGCGGATGCGTGGCGAGGGTTGTGGCATTAACATTATCGATTTGTCTACAAAAACTTAAAAGTTTGTTCTTTTAGGATTTCCTTTTCATGGAGGTTGATTACAGTTCTTTGACTATAAGCTTCTTAAACCACGTAGCCTTCATCTTGTGCAATATTTGTTTTTCCAATAATCTGTATTTTTAGAGATGTATGTATTGTATTTCTAATATACATATTTGTGAAGAGTACGAGGGGAAACATTTTGTTCTCAAGCTGGCTTCATTTTCGAAAGCTAAAGGCTTGTACGTGTGGCCATTATGTATTGTGTCAAATTTACAAAATAACATGTCAACAACATCCCCAAATAGTTGTTTTATGTCTTACTTTTTTCCAATTAAAACAATATTTGTGTTATAATTACGTATACTAACTAAGATTGACGTTAAGCTGTCATTGTTTTACTTTTTGATTATTAGCAGAAACATATGGCTGGTTTTGGCTCAAACTTTAAGTTGGTTTACCTAGACTGTACATTCAAACTCTATATTTGTGAAAATACATGGTATCTAGATACTTATCAATGATTTAATCTGGTGTCGTCTTTCAAGTGACATATGGGAAAAGTAAAACATGTTCTCCCTGTTCATCTTATGAATTAATTTCAAATTTGTTTTCCCTTATCAAATTGTTACCCAATCTGCTAAATGTGTGATTAGAGTGAATCATCATAACCGTCGGATGCTTGATCAAACTTCTTTACCCCACACAAACCATTATGATAGGTTGTCTGTGTGTGTGTGTGTGTGGGTGTGTGTGTGTGTGTGTGTGTGTGTGTATGTGTGTGCGTGTGCGTGTGTGTGTGTGTGTATGTGTGTGTGTGTGTGTGTGTGTGTGTGTGCGTGTGTGTGTGTGTGTTTGTGTGTGTGTGTGTGTGTGTGTGTGTGTATGTGTGTGCGTGTGTGTGCGTGTGTGTGTGTGTGTGTGTGTGTGTGTGTGTGTGTGTGTGTGTGTGTGTGTGTGTGTGTGTGTGTGTGTGGGTATGTGTGTGTGTGTGTGTGTGTGTGTGGGTGTAGGTGTGGGTTTGTGCGTGTGCGCGTGTGTGTGATCGTTTGTGTGTACTTAAAACTAATTGAACGGGTGGGCAGGGTGATGTGGCCACTGGGGCTCATGTAAAGAGTCCAGGGGCGAAGCCCTCGGAAGTCTTTGGACAAATCGAAGCAATTTTAACTTACAAGATCGAGAGTTTTGTGTGTGATTTCCATCCTAGAAACTCATATTTGTTATGCAATGACGTATTACATGGAATTATGAACGAAAATCTGAGCAAAAACGGTACATTAACCAACAAGTAATGACAGTTTAAGTTTGAGTCTGTTTGAGAATTTGACAGTCAGTTCTTCATTATCTCACACAAAATATCGGGGGCACTTCGGGAAATACCAATACTCAACACTACCTTTAAGTTTGAGTTTGTTGAGAATTGTGTGTATCGCCCGCAATTACTATCAATCATGCGGTAATTTGCGAACTGATGCCATTGTGTCGTCTATAAAAAACAAACATCGACATTTTTTTACATTATCATGATTATTCTGAACATTTCAAAGTAATAAAAACAATCAATATTCCTCCATATTTGTATTGTAAAAAACAAGCCAAAACAAAATTTACAAAATGTTTGATTGTAAAGCAATTACGCATTTATGTACAAAACATATAACGAGTTGCACGTATATAATATTACATTCAGCTACGCTATTAAATTGATCTGTTATGTTTACAAGATTTTTAAACACTGTCAAATAGGCATAACTATATTTGCTTCTCGTCCGAGTCTATCCAACTTTCACCGATTATTCCTCTAATCCACCACACTTTAATAGTCAGTCATTTTGGCCTGGAATTCTCCTTCGAATTCAAGCAACCAGTTATGTTAGTCTTCATACCGTGTTGGATGGGAGACTCGACTTCATCAGGAACCTTATACGGGTTCCAGGGAGATGAGTCCCCTAATGCATTATACTTTTTACTCTTCAGTGAGATGTTTGTATATATATCCCTCATGATTATATACTGTTCACAGGGTTTCAAAGTATTACAACTCTGCTCAACTCATGTATGTTGTTTGTTCTTACAGCTGGAAATATAATCGGCTTTGTCAAGGACCTCATCACCGTGAGAGATATGCCGATATGTGATTTGATAATGATAATTAATTTACATGTTCACTTTGGGGATATATATGTTGGAACTAAAACAAACAAAAAAAATGAGCAAACGGGAGCTGCCTTTGTTTGAATAATACAATTTTCTTAAAATGATATTTCAAACTACGTACGTTGTAATTTTTATTATTTTGTACATGATTGCCTTTTAACTGAATTGAAATAAACATCAATGACAAAAACAAAATCAATGCGACCCTTATAATTGAGCATAAATAAGCAATACACTTCGGGAAGGTGAACTTTTGTCGTACACTTATAAAACACTCCTCTGACAGGGCAAACCCTTGTGTTTGTAGAGGCCTACGTCGTGCCTCACGGAAAGCTCATCAAGATATGCACATTGGTAAAGTGCTAGTATAATGGATGGGGATGGCAGGGGGACACCTAATCCCCATCATGTTGGAAGAACCCCCCCCTCCCCCCCCCCCCCCATCAAACCTCAAAAAAAAGAAGAAAAAAAGAAAAATGAAATGTATAAAGATACATAAAGTATTTCAGGTCGGTTTACGTGGCTACATATTATTTACACTACGTCGGTTATAATTTTACATTTAAAACACACATTCCAACACACATGTACAATAATTTGTGTCTTGTTACACACACATATTTGAATGAAAAAAGTACAAAGAAATTGGGATTTCTGCGGGATTTGAACCCGAGATCCCCGGATAGACCGGTGTACATGTACGTCTACCCTAGAAAGCACTAGTACGGTGTTTCTCCCTGAAACACCTTAGATTTTCAACACTGTGTTATATATTTATTTACACTGCACATTCTGTGCAGCCGTCACATGCAGAGCTCTGTGTTCGATACGTAACTGGCTGAATTAATCACATTAATAACATTTGTACACGTACATGAATGTCTAAAGAGTACACAATATGAAAGCATTTGCAAAGCATTATATTAGCTAATAATTATCTAGCATTGCCTTTTTCGGAAGCTAATACACGAGAAAACAAGTTTGTAGTTCCTTTTTGTAATTTCCTCGTACACTATCGGAAATGCTCATAGTTATAGCCTGTAGTTGTTACCGGAAATGAATATGATTTGAAATCGATTTAGTTGTTAATTACACTCTGTCAACTTAGTCATTATTATTTAAGTGAGATTTACTTTATTGTGAGATGATAGAAAGCTGAATCAAGTAGAAGACCCAATAATTATGCCTCCAATCTATTATACGAATTACCCTGGCTTCTTGAATAATTATACACATCGATCGCTAACAGGTTCTACTACATATACCAATACAGTGCAATTGCGTTGTTTGTTCACACCCTTTTTGCAGAAAGAGATACAGTCGACTTTAAATTTGCAAGTTATTTCAAATCAGATTATAAAAGCAAAATGTGCAAATCTGATTGGTTCAAATTGCATATTTTCTGGCTTTCATTAATCGCAACTTAACAATCGATTGCAACTCTTTCTGCAACGGGGCAAAATATCATGCAAGCTAAACAAGCATGCTTGTCATCAGTCCCGTGCAGCAGACAACGGGTGGAAGGAGAAATAAGTGTGTATGTATTTTCCCAATGAAATACATACCGAAGGTGCCCATTTCCCATTAGTTACTTCGTGTATACATTGTGCATAATATGAAACGAATATTATCACTTTTCTGTTTGCGTATATATAATGACGCATTAATGCACTGTGATTCCCGCCTTACTATAAACATGATAGGGATATCAGATCGACGGACTCCGGGGTACGAAGTTAACACTACATGAGTGTATCATCTAAATCAAGTTGCTCCACGAAAATAACGATAGATTATATTCTGAAGTGAAGACCAAAGAGTCACCCGAGTGTGATGCATGCATTGAATTCATACCTTTTCAAAAAGATTACTTTTCTGTTGCCTTGAATTTTGTTTGCTGTTCGAAAATATTATTTTGTTATAATAATTATAATCAGTGGCGTATCCAGACATTGATAAATAGGATCAACCGAAGCGGAAAGGTAAGGTAAGGGGAGGGCACCAGCAGGAATAGGAGGCCACACCCTAAACAGGATCAATCGAATGCGCAAGGTAAGGTAAGGGGGGGGGGGGGGGCACCAGCAGGAATAGGAGGCACACCTAAACAGGATCAATCGAATGCGAAAGGTAAGGTAAGGGGGGGGGGGGCGGCACCAGCAGGAATGGGAGGCACACCTAAACAGGATCAACCGAATGCGAAAGGTAAGGTAAGGGGGGGGGGGGGGGCACCAGCAGGAATGGGAGGCACACTAAACAGGATCAACCGAATGCGAAAGGTAAGGTAAGGGGGGGGGGGGGGCACAGCAGGAATGGGAGGCACCCCTAAACAGGATCAACCGAATGCGAAAGGTAAGGTAAGGGGAGGGGCACCAGCAGGAATAGGAGGCACACCTAAACAGGATCAACCGAATGTGAAAGGTAAGGTAAGGGGGGGGGGGCACCAGCAGGAATGGGAGGCACACCTAAACAGGATCAACGAATGCGAAAGGTAAGGTAAGGGGGGGGGGGGGCACCAGCAGGAATGGAGCACCCCTAAACAGGATCAACCGAATGCGAAAGGTAGGTAAGGGGGGGGGGGGGGGGCACCAGCAGGAATGGGAGGCACACCTAAACAGGATCAACCGAATGCGAAAGGTAAGGTAAGGGGGGGGGGGGGCACCAGCAGAATGGGAGGCACCCCTAAACAGGATCAACCGAATGCGAAAGGTAAGGTAAGGGGAGGGCACCAGCAGGAATAGGAGGCACACCTAAACAGGATCAACCGATGTGAAAGGTAAGGTAAGGGGGGGGGGGGGGAGCACCAGCAGGAATGGGAGGCACACCTAAACAGGATCAACCGAATGCGAAAAGGTAAGGTAAGGGGGGGGGGGGGCACCAGCAGGAATGGGAGGCACCCCTAAACAGGAATCAACCGAATGCGAAAGGTAAGGTAAGGGAGGAGGCACCAGCAGGAATAGGAGGCACACCTAAACAGGATCAACACCGAATGTGAAAGGTAAGGTAGGGGGTGGGGGAGGGGCACCAGCAGGAATGGGAGGCACACCTAAACAGGATCAACCGAATGCGAAAGGTAAGGTAAGGGGGGGGGCACCAGCAGGAATGTAGGCACACCTAAACAGAATCAACCGAATGCGAAAGGTAAGGTAAGGGGAGGGGGGGCACCATCAGGAATGGGAGGCACACCTAACAGGATCAACGAATGCGAAAGGTAAGGTTAAGGGGGGGGGGGGGGCACCAGCAGGAATGGGAGGCACACCTAAACAGATCAACCGAATGCGAAAGGTAAGGTAAGGGGGGGGGGGCACAGCAGGAATGGAGGCACCCCTAAACAGGATCAACCGAATGCGAAGGTAGGTAAGGGGAGGGCAGGGCACAGCAGGAATAGGAGGCCACACCTAAACAGGTCAACCGAATGTGAAAGGTAAGGTAAGGGGGGGGGGGCACCAGCAGGAATGGGAGGCACACCTAAACAGGATCAACCGAATGCGAAAGGTAAGGTAAGGGGAGGGCACCAGCAGGAATAGGAGGCACACCTAAACAGATCAACCGATATGCGAAAGGTTAAGGTAAGGGAGGGGGGGGGGGGGGGCACCAGCAGGAATGGGAGGCACACCTAAACAGGATCAACCGAATGCGAAAGGTAAGGTAAGGGGGGGGGGGGGCACAGCAGGAATAGGAGGCACACCTAAACAGGATCAACCGAATGCGAAAGGTAAGGTAAGGGGGGGGGGCACCAGCAGGAATGGAGGCACACCTAAACAGGATCAACCGAATGCGAAAGGTAAGGTAAGGGGGGGGGGGCACAGCAGGAATGGGAGGCACACCTAAACAGGATCAACCGAATGCGAAAGGTAAGGTAAGGGGGGCGGGGGGCACCAGCAGGAATGGAGGCACACCTAAAAGGATCAACCGAATGTGAAAGGTAAGGTAAGGGAGGGCACCAGCAGGAATAGGAGGCACACCTAAACAGGATCAACCGAATGCGAAAGGCTAAGGTAAGGGGGGGGGCCGGAGGGGGGAGGGGGGCACCAGCAGGAATGGGAGGCACACTAAACAGGATCAACCGAATGCGAAAGGTAAGGTAAGGGGGGGGGGGCACCAGCAGGAATGGGAGGCACACCTAAACAGGATCAACCGAATGTCGAAAGGTAAGGTAAGGGAGGGCACAGCAGGAATAGGAGGCACACCCTAAACAGGATCAACCGAATGCGAAAGGTAAGGTAAGGGGGGAGGGGGGGGGGGAAGGGGGGCACCAGCAGGAATGGGAGGCACACCTAAACAGGATCAACCGAATGCGAAAGGTAAGGTAGGGGGGGGGGCACCAGCAGGGAATAGGAGGCACACCTAAACAGGATCAACCGAATGCGAAAGGTAAGGTAAGGGGGGGGGGGGGGGCACCAGCAGAATGGGAGGCACACCTAAACAGGATCAACCGAATGCGAAGGTAATGTAAGGGGGGGGGCACCAGCAGGAATAGGAGGCACACCTAACAGGATCAACCGAATGTGAAGGTAAGTAAGGGGGGGGGGGGGGCACCAGCAGGAATGGGAGGCACACCTAAACAGGATCAACCGAATGCGAAAGGTAAGGTAAGGCGAGGGCACCAGCAGAATAGGAGGCACACCTAACAGATCAACGATATGAGAAAGGTAAGGTAAAGGGGAGGGGGGGGGGGGCGGGGACCAGCAGGAATGGGAGGCTCCACATAAACAGGATCACCGAAATGCGAAAGGTAAGGTAAGGGGGGGGGGGCACCAGCAGGAATAGGAGGCACACATAAACAGGATCAACGAATGCGAAAGGTAAGGTAAGGGGTGGGGGGGCACCAGCAGGAATGGGAGGCACACCTAACAGAGATCAACCGATGCGAAAGGGTAGGTAAGGGGGGGGGCACCAGCAGGAATGGGGGGCACACC
>JBAMJV010002689.1:0-22887 GCA_037951105.1 Echinarachnius parma
CTTTTCATTAACCCGCTCTAGTTGTTTAACTTCCTTACGCATGTTGTCCTCCCCAAAGGCACGGACCTTGGCCCAGAACGTCTTGTTGAAATATTCGTAGAGTTCCACATCACCAGCATTCCATTTCCTGATTTTGTCGGCAGTTGAATCCGACACTGGTTTTACAGATGAATTGCTTCGAGAGTTCATCTTGAAATACGCCATGTCCTCATAATCCCAGCGCGTCAAGTTCTTGAGGAGAATGAGTGACTCCGTGAAGTGTTCAGTCAACATGACAAGGTCGAACGCAGAGTCCAGCTGGATGATTTGATCGTGAACAGCATCTGCATTATCCTTCAGACGATCGTCCAGTCCCAGATCATAGAGCATGGGATCTTTGGCATGGCCCTTCCGGGTATTGTTCTGGTAATACTTGTCCGGGTTTTTGATAAAGATCTCCAACGCATTTTGTCTTCTTATTTTATAGAAAGTGGGATATTCGCGGTACCCAAAAATTGATTCAAACTGCACTACTGGTTCGCGAATGATTGTGACGTATAGAGCATTCGCTGCCAAAAATGAATCAAAACCTGTCGAAAGAAAAATAATGTAAAAAATTGATTGAAATGCCAGTTTGCTAACATTTCTTTAAAAGACACATGTATGACTATGAGTGGGATTCTGATATCAGGTAAAGCCCATTTGTTATGTTGAAATAAAGCAAAAATGTGTTGCATTCTAGGTTCCATGTACTCATCTTCAGAAATGCAAACTAAAATTTGACAGAGATTCCGGATCCATCCTGTTCTTGTTGATATAAATTGTTCAGATGGTTTACAAATCGCGGATACCCCCTTTAATATTATGGAGCACAAAGGTTTGGATGAAGCAAAAAAGGTTTAAGTTCAGTGTTGTGAACATTGCAATGAATATTATACATTCTGCATCATGGATGTTTCAGAACTGCACATGATGATGAAGATGATGATAATGATGATGACGATGATGATGATGATGATGATGATGATGATGATGATGATGATGGTGATGATGATGATAATGATCTACAGCATTTATGGCGCGATGTATCTGTTTCAAATAAGGTCTGTGAAGTTAGATCCTTATTCGTTTTTCCTTATTCATTTACTTATTCAATGTGAAGTTAGTTCCTTATTCATTTCCTTATTCAATTATTACCCTAAAAGGATGGCGATTGATCGGTGGCCACTTTCAGGTCGCGAATCTGTAAAATGTTGGTACAATTGATCGGCGGTCACTTCAAAGAAGCCATTGACACTATGACCTTGACCTTGACCCCTCAAGGTCATAGGTCAAATTGGGGTCAAAAATGAATAGTACACTTTCAGGACTCTTAAAGGTCGCGAATCTGCTAAATGTTGGTACAAATAATTGGCGGTCACTTCAAAGAAGCCATTGACACTATGACCTTGACCTTGACCCCTCAAGGTCATATGGAAAAATTGGTCAAAAACGAGATTTTTTTTTTTAAGTCCCCGATCGTCCGGATTTGGGGTCCCCTGCCTGGCGCCCACCCTTCCGAGTTCAAAACCACCTCGACATTCATCTTGACCCCTCAAAGTCATAGGTCAAATTGGGGTCAAAAATGAATAGTACACTTTCAGGACTCTTAAAGGTCGCGAATCTGTAAAATGTTGGTACGATTATTCGGCGGTCACTTCAAAGAAGCCATTGACACTATGACCTTGACCTTGACCCCTCAAGGTCATATGGAAAAATTGGTCAAAAAAAAGATTTTTTTTTTTAAAGTCCCCGATCGTCCCGGATTTTGGGTCTCCTGCCTGGCGCCCACCCTTCCGAGTTCAAAACCACCTCGACCTTCATCTTGACCCCTCAAGGTCATAGGTCAAATCGGGGTAAAAAATGAATAGTCCACTTTCAGAACTTTTAAAGGTCGCGAATCTGCTAAATTTTGGTACAATTGATCGGCGGTCACTTCAAAGAAGCCATTGACACTATGACCTTGACCCCTCAAGGTCATATTGAAAAATTGGTGAAAAACGAGATTTTTTTGTTTAAGTCCCCGATCGTCCGGATTTGGGGTCCCCTGCCTGGCGCCCACCCTTCCGAGTTCAAAACCACCTCGACCTTCATCTTGACCCCTCAAGGTCATAGGTCAAATTGGGGTCAAAAATGAATAGTACACTTTCAGGACTCTTAAAGGTCGCGAATCTGCTAAATGTTGGTACAATTGATCGGCGGTCACTTCAAAGAAGCCATTGACACTATGACCTTGACCCCTCAAGGTTATATGGAAAAAATTGGTCAAAAACGAGATTTTTTTTTTAAAGTCCCCGATCGTCCGGATTTTGGGTCCCCTGCCTGGCGCCCACCCTTCCGAGTTCAAAAACACCTCGACCTTCATCTTGACCCCTCAAGGTCATAGGTCAAATTGGGGTCAAAAATGAATAGTACACTTTCAGGACTCTTAAAGGTCGCGAATCTGCTAAATGTTGGTACAATTGATCGGCGGTCACTTCAAAGAAGCCATTGACACTATGACCTTGACCTTGAGCCCTCAAGGTCATATGGAAAACAGATGGAAATTTCTATGATATAAGTATCACTCACAAACAAATATCATTAGATGTTTGACTATTCATTAAAACGTGTGATTCTGATTGTGATTGTGATTATGATTCTGATTGTGATTGTGATTATGATTGTGATTGAACGTATACTTATAGTTTTTACAAATATGTTACAAATATAAATGGCTAAAAGAGATCACGACCACCGGAAACATAAAAACACAAATTAAAATAAAGCAAAGCATAGAGTATTGACCAACCCCGCCCCTTTTATGAATTCAAAATAATCGAATTTGAACGATAAATCACAGCTGCGGTGACAGAATCGGCAAAATTGACTGAACATAAGATTAATTCGTTCGGCTTACTAAATTGACCGAGAAATCCTATAGTATATACACACCGGAGGTTGTAAAATATTATGTATGCGAGTGAGCGGAGCGAGCTTGAAAATGTTCCCATTTTCATACCCGATATCTGCCATTTGTTACATATTTGTTTGTTTAAGAATAACATTTTTGTCGGTGTCGGTGTCGGTGTCGAAAAGCGTTATGAGGTATTGCCTCATGACTTTAAATTCATGAGAACAATAATCGTTCAAAACTATATACCCATCCATAGGCCTTATGCCGAACTTCCCTCCCCTCCCCGCATAACACTGCTAATCGGGCCGTCACAAATCACAAACGGAGCCCGCCCGACTTCTTTGCGAGCTCAAAAGGGCATTTTCGCCAGGACGACGGCCCGTGTCTGCGCGAATACTGCGTGCTCCGCCGCGTTTTTCAGGGTTCGGCCGACGTTCGCAGGGCACCGAAACCTGCTAAAAAATTAGCGATTTTCAATTGTCGAGTTTTGAGGTCGCAGAGCTCGTAAACAGGTCGCCCGTAGATCGCTCGGGCATTGGCAGATATTCGATCGATACTCGTGCGGTAATCTGACGCTTTTAGACCATTTGGGGCTTTAACATTCGGAGGGAGGTCGGAAGAGCTGCGCGACCGTCGCACGAGCTCCCTACGATACCCGAACGACCTCCTCCCGTATATTGTGGTCCACACTGCTAAATACAGTGTGCTGACACATTTTGACAAAGGTGCCCTTATGAATATTGTTTCTTATAAGAACCCGTTGATCACCAATGTTGTACTTCCTCCAAACAGGTCGAAGAATTGGTACCTGACAACTGAATCTCCCTCCCTACCTTGGATGTTTTGCGAAGTGGCTGGAGAGATGCTAATGGGATATGGGGACAAATTTGTGACAACATTCGAGTGTCTAACTCAGACTGCAACAGGAAAAATGTCTACTCGGCTTGGAATAGAAACAGAGAAAATATCAAACTAATCATGTCGCATCGGCGTCGAAATAAACAAAAGGACACAAATAGACAAAACATCAAAGATTACCAGCAAACCGACCAAACAGGGGACTGTAGAGGAGAGAATACCATCATAGAATCCAAAAGTGCTACGACACCATCTGCTGCAGGTAATTCCGCGAGGCATGATCAAGAAGAAGAAAATAGAAGAAAAGATGACACAACGGGTATTCAGCTGGAACAGGACGAGTCCAATATTGATGACCAGCGAGAATCTTCATGTGAATACGATGCGTACCAAAATAGAGACAGTGAAACTTCATTGGATCATGAATATCCTGAAAAAAGACAAATAGAAACTTCCTCGGAGAATGGGTCAGATCAAGAAGAAGAAAATGGAAGAAAAGATGACACAACGGGTATTCAGGTGAACAGAACGAGTCCAATATTGATGACGACCAAACAGGGGACTGTAGAGGAGAGAATAACATCATAGAATCCAAAAGTGCTACGACACCATCTGCTGCAGGTAATTCCGCGAGGCATGGCTTCATTCAGCCATCCCCAACGGATGCTGAGATCCTTTTTAACAGGCGTCAAATACGGGGAGAAGTTCATAACGAAGAGACCAGACAGTACGAGGAGCAGAGATGGCAGTGGTATGCGTCAAACGAAGATGTGTCCACTATTGATGACCAGCGAGAATCTTCATGTGAATACGATGCGTACCAAAATAGAGACAGTGAAACTTCATTGGATCATGAATATCCTGAAAAAAAGACAAATAGAAACTTCCTCGGAGAATGGGTCAGATCAAGAAGAAGAAAATGGAAGAAAAGATGACACAACGGGTATTCAGCTGGAACAGGACGAGGCTTCTTTTTCCTTCACGCTTACGAGGGTAGAATGGGGCGAGATCGCACCAAATAGCCGAGCCCCACACATATTGCATATTGCATATTTAAGAAACAACAGTTCATAAAATATCAAAGGGGATATAGTCGACGGGATTATAAATACCTACAACATTTTTGATGTCTGAGAGTTGAATAAAACATGAATTTCATGAATATTTGCATGGATATTTTCCATACAAAGGTATGGCTCGTATACACACGTTTTAATGAATAGTCAAACATCTAATGATATTTGTCTGTGAGTGATACTTATATCATAGAAATTTCCATCTGTTTTCCATATGACCTTGAGGGCTCAAGGTCAAGGTCATAGTGTCAATGGCTTCTTTGAAGTGACCGCCGATCAATTGTACCAACATTTTACAGATTCGCGACCTTTATGAGTCCTGAAAGTGTACTATTCATTTTTTACCCCAATTTGACCTATGACCTTGAGGGGTCAAGATGAAGGTCGAGGTGGTTTTGAACTCGGAAGGGTGGGCGCCAGGCAGGGGACCCCAAATCCGGACGATCGGGGACTTTAAAAAAAAAATCTCGTTTTTGACCAATTTTTCCATATGACCTTGAGGGGTCAAGGTCATAGTGTCAATGGCTTCTTTGAAGTGACCGCCAATCAATTGTACCAACATTTTACAGATTCGCGACCTTTAAGAGTCCTGAAAGTGTACTATTCATTTTTGACCCCAATTTGACCTATGACCTTGAGGGGTCAAGATAAAGGTCGAGGTGGTTTTGAACTCGGAAAGGTGGGCGCCAGGCAGGGGACCCCAAATCCGGACGATCGGGGACTTTTTAAAAAAAATCTCGTTTTTGACCAATTTTTCCATATGACCTTGAGAGGTCAAGGTCATAGTGTCAATGGCTTCTTTGAAGTGACCGCCGATCAATTGTACCAACATTTTACAGATTCGCGACCTTTAAGAGTCCTGAAAGTGTACTATTCATTTTTGACCCCAATTTGACCTATGACCTTGAGGGGTCAAGATGAAGGTCGAAATGTTTTTGAACTCGGAAGGGTGGGCGCCAGGCAGGCTGGGGACCCAAAATCCGGACGATCGGGGACTTTAAAAAAAAAAATCTCGTTTTTGACCAATTTTTCCATATGACCTTGAGGGGTCAAGGTGAAGGTCATAGTGCCAGTGGCTTCTTTAAAGTGGCCGCCGATCAATCGCCATCCTTTTAGGGTAATAATTGAATAAGGAAATGAATAAGGAAATGAATAAGGAACTAACTTCACATTGAATAAGTAAATGAATAAGGAAAAACGAATAAGGAACTAACTTCACAGACCTTTTCAAATATATACAGGCACTTGCTCCACAAATATGAGACCAATTTTACAGAACTGCACATTTGCCTAAAAAGATCTTGAGGCCTGCGTTGAAATCTTCAAGTTCATGAGTGATGCGCAAAACGGGAAGAAGTACTTTTCAGAGGCATCTCATGGTATATGAAGAGTCACCCCCCCCCCCCCCCCCCCCCTCATTACAAGAACACGGACAACTGTACAAGGTGCCAACTATCCAGGCGTCCTTATTTACCATAGTAACAAACCGCTGTACTATGGTCTAGAAATATCTAAGTAAACAGTGATCATAATCCAAGCATGCAAGAACAATTATTACATCAACGCCCACGCCGATATATGCGCCAAATACAGTAAAATTTGTCTCACCGGTCACATGTCTACAGTGTATAATAGGGTATAGTGGCCAGTAAAAGCGCCCCCATAGAGAGAAACAATGGTAGGGAACCTGCTTATAGACTGAGATCACCTGTCTACAATGGCCATTTTTTTGTATTCCCTTGATCACAGGTTTGATTGTATATATTATGGTATACATGGTATATACCTACCCTCCTTGCAGTATTCCCTTGATCACAAGGTTTGATTGTATATATTATGGTATACATGGTATATACCTACCCTCCTTGCTAAATCGTGTGTGGTGTGCAAGCATGTTGTATTCATTCACCGGGAAGCGTTGAATACGTTGTGGGTCAAATGATCCCCTTCCAATATAGTTATCACCACCGGGTGCTGGCAGTGCTAAGGTTAGGTTGTGCCGGTCGGCGTATCGCATCAGGATGTTCTGAACCGTACTGCTGCTGCATTTGTGTGTTTTCAAAAAGGCAATGTTGTGTTTCGGGCAAGTTGGTACCTAGAAACCACGAGACGTGCAACATAGAAAAATAAAACATGTAATAACATTGTTGAAAACAGTGTTGTTAATTGTTCAATTTGTAATAATATAATACAAGTCAAAACAACTATAGTTAGTAAAGTGACATGGTAGTCAGGTGGCTTATGTTATGTTGTGAACATTTTAGATACATTTGGGGAAATAAGCCTAAATCAACGTATTTTTATATGGCGATTTCAAATTTGGTTGTGTCCATTTTGCATTTTTAGCGCAAAAGTGACATTTTAGCCAAAAACTTAACCTCTTCGAAGAGGCAGAACAAATGATCGTCTGGCAACTTCGTGCCATACAAGACGGCATGAAATGTCGCGGTAAGTATACATTGGTGCATTTTATCAACTTGATAACGCATTTTTACATGTTTTAGTCAATTATTTAACGGAAGTGTACAATTATCGTAGAATAAATACAAGAAACAAATAATGACGTGCATTAAAATACAAATAAATTATGGTCAGTTGCTTTCAGTCTCATACAAACCTTCAAGCGTTTTTTTTTATTTTTTGTATCTGCTTCCTGTGTTATACCTATATAATCAATAAAATGCAACACGAACAATAACAAATATGAATTAACTGCATGTACTAGATATTTAATAATGTGTGTTGTACAGTAGGCTCTGAATCGTCCAAATCTGGTCAGGAATGTGTTCTATTACCAGTTGGCTAGAGACGAATTGAGACAGAGTCAGAGTCTAGATCAGACTTAGATCGATAAATCTATTGTTTTCAGGGCCTCTTTTAAATGCTCTGTAATAATAGCACTGTCGTTCAGAAGGGCCGACAGTATAATACAGTACAGAAAATGTAAAAGATGCCCTGACAACGATACATTTGTATCGATCTAGGTCTGATCTAATGCCGACTATAAAGAAATGACAACAACAGCTGCAGTGCAGTAATTGTAAACTAAAAGATGCCAAGAAAACGATCGATTTGCTAGTCCTAGTCTCGACGTTTAGTTTGTGTAGAATTTGTCTTAAAAGGATAAAGAGAGTACCGTTTTGGTCAATGTTGTAACCAAAACCTGCGCCATTACATTACAAACGTATAACTCCACCATGCTCGAAAGGAATAACAAACTGCAAATGACTAAGTAAAAAGCCTGTTATCTTTCAAAAAGAGCCGTTACAAATTATGAGGGCGCTCTTAATACAATCATTGGTTTCAACAATTTTAAATAAAATATTATGCATGTGATGTTTTTTCGAATAATTGTGGGGCCCCACAATTATTACTAATGGTTATGACTTGTTTACAGATATTTCAGCCATTTCTGAACCGATTTTGATCAAATAAAGTGTATTCTATCATTCAAATTTCATGCTCTTTCGAATTTCACACTCAGTTTTTCATTATCTCAAAAACAAATTATTTTCTGTAGCGCCCTCTATAATAAAACTCAACTATCCCTTCAATGTTATTGAGGTAAGGGTGTGCAAGACACATTTTGCGTGAATGTTAGATACGGCGTTGCTACGGTAACCACATTTGTGCACCAAACATATGAACATCTTGTGGGGCGAACTACTGCCACAGTTTTTGAGCAATTTTGATGAAACTTGGTATACCTAATATTATTGAGGCAGTTAGGGTGTACACATTTCTGTTAATGTTTCAATTTTCAATTTTCAATTTCAATTTATTCTTGCTTCCAACAAAACATTACAAATGAATAATGATAATTTGCACAAAATAGTGATATACATATTGGAAACAAGAGGGGTCCACTAAAAAGCAATGCTTGTACAATTGTGGAACCCTCAAATAATAGTTAGGTATATTGTACATTTAAATTAACACATTCTAGACTACAACAACATAAACAAATATAGAGAGGAAAAAGGGGGAAAAGAGGGGGGAAAATGTTAGATAAGGCGTTGCCATGATAATCACAATTTTGCATCAAAATCTAGTCAGTTCATTTACTTGTAAGCTGGTGATAATGAAAATGATAATGGTGGGTTAGAAATAAGTTCTAAAATATAAAGTGATTCAATACGGTTTACAGATTATACTAGTGCATTAGAGTGAGAGGGGGAATAAAAGATGGGGTGAGGGAAATCTAAGATGTAAATTGGTTGAAATGGTGGATCATAACACCATAATAACGAAGACCCTGACTACTAAAATAAAAGAACAGGCTGCGCTAGCCATTTACTATAAACATGAAATCAATGAAATAAACTAAGGAGAGAGGGGTGAGACCGGAGACCAAGGTATCGCCGGACAGCCAGGCCTACGGGGCCCGCAGTGCTTCGCCGGCGAGCAGGGTAACAGTGGGCAGAAGGGAGAGCTCGGTCTAACCGGTGACGACGGAAAAGATGGTATCCCTGTAAGTTTGCTGACGGAGCTGAGATGGCGATATTTCATTAAAATATATGGGACACATTGATGGTAGATTACAAAATATTTGGAATCTTTTCATTTGGCGTAACCCCATCAAAATATTAACCCAAATTATAGAAATTAGTTATATTAATCATTAACATGCGTACGTACGGTTAAGTTAATTTGACAACAAAAAACGTTAATAAGTATAACGAACGTCATTAACACAATTGAATTGAATGATAAGATAATTATCACAATTCGCATTTGTCATGTTTGTGTGTACGAGTTTTTAATTTACGAGTAATACATGTATTATTGTGGACGTGGTGTGGCAATATCGGTAGAGGGCCCTTTCTGATCTCAAGATCCGAGTTCAATCCCTGCCCACTCCGTTTGTCCTTCAGCAAGACAATTTATCCACATTTGCTGCTCTCGACCCAGGTGTATACATGGGTACCCGGAAGGATGGAACATAGTTCCTTAGCATTGTGTGCAACTTCGAGGTTGCCTGGCTAGAAATGACACTGCAATTCAGCTTGTAGCTGCGAATGTGACATTTTGTTGAATAAATACCATTATTATTATTATTATTATAAATCAACATTGCCACAATCGATCATGTAAAGAGAGGCACAGCTTGAGACCGTATAAGGCAATGATCGCCTCTTCCATTGTGCGTGACTGAAAATGATACAAATTTGCACCCACCTTCTACGGAAAAATTGCCCTCTCAACGCCATTTATACCGAATAGTTTGACATCGTATAATCACATCATCCGTATTACAGTGCACAATTGTTTCCAAATTTATGAAATAGAAATATCAATCATCAACCACTTTTAACATCTTTAAGCCTGCCTTCTTCGTTTCAAGCAGCATACGGTATCCCACAATCTGTTTTTTTGATAAGACAATTCGCATGTTTAAATAGTATACTTTCAAAGGAGAGGAGAGATATGATTAGATGTTGTTGAAACACGGGCAAACTATTATTTTCAATTTAGGAGACTAGTCTATGAATGCAATTATAGCATAATCGCCTAAAAAATAAGGAAACTATGGCTATTCATGACTCCGGAGTCCGGACAGTAAAAAAATATACCATGTACTGAGAGCCTCTAGTTGAAATTATGGATTCCGAGGTGACAGGAAAAGCACTATGTTCTGAGGGTCGTAGACCCGAAGAACATAGTGCTTTTTCTGTCACCGAGGAATCCATAATTTCACTAGTGGCTCGAAATAGTGCATGATATATTTGTTTTATATCCTTCGCATAATCATAATCATCGCAAAAATAAATGATTTCAATTAAATTAAAGAAAAATATAAAGAAAAACAAAACATTGATCATGGAACCATCACTGGACTGACTATGTTCTGTTTGTGACACTGACCCCCTTTGCGCAATAGTCCTAGCGCAGAGCGCGTATTGCGCTATCTTTCCATTCATGGTTACGCGCCTTAACAACTAATGCGCACCCAAATGCAAAACGCGCGCATCAAAGTGAATAATTAACCTGCTTTACATACTTCACACGTGTAATTGTATGGAGAAAATTGTTATTCGTACATTACACATACAACTAGTGCAGTGCACACCACGGCCGATTGTTAAATGACGAATTAGTGTCACGACCCAAAAGGACAATGATGTACAATGTGCACCATTATCGACATTTTTAAATTCGAATACCGCTACGTTATACATGAAATGCATCTCTAGAATATTCTTTGGAACTTATTGATATTCACGGGTGAAAATATGCTGTATTTCTTTTTAAATAACTCTTTGAGAAATCTCGTCGAGCATCTTTCGCAAGCTCAAACAAGACCTCTGCTCGCAGGGAAGTTCTATAACACGCATCTCTATGGACTCAATATGATCACCCGGCATCTATGACGTCATTCATGGAATAGCATTTACTATTCCATGAATGACGTCACGCATAGCACATTTTTCTCCATGGGCATTACTATGTTTGGTCACATGACGCTATGTAGACCAATCACTGAACAGGATTTCATTCATGTAGGATATAATACTTATTAGTAGACAATTTTACTTGTGTAAGCCCCGGGCCACTGTGTTTCTTGTTTGTTTCCTTTTCCTTCTGTATCTTCTCCAATATTCTTTGTTTGTATGTTTTAGTAATGATTGCTGTACCTTTCTGTTATGGTTTTAGTAATTTATTTGAAATTCAAGATGTCTCTGCTGATTTTGGACGGTTAAATATTGTAAGATCCATATTCATAAAAAACAAGTTTTCTGGATAGAGTTCTTCCAAATTGACCTTGCTTTAAGATTCTGATCGCCTCAGATTCCTAGCACGTTGGACAGTATACAAATGATGCACAGGCATGAGTGGATCGGTAAGAATTGGTTGCATGATTTTAACTTTGGAATGGTTTAAACCCACGAGCGCAGCGAGTGGGTTTTAGACCATTTCCAAAGTTAAAAGAGTGCATACAATTCTTACCGATCCACGAAAAAATGGACGCGAACAAATGTGAAAATCAGACTTTTTCCCAGTGATGGCTAAATTGGCTAAATTTACCGACCCATGGCTTCAAAAGTACCGACCCATGGCAAAAGTACCGACCCATGGCTGCAAAAGTACCGACCCATGGCTGGGGACAAAATTGGATTTTCACTTTTTTTTAATATATTTTTTTTAAATAATGTAAATTATTGTTTAAAAAATTTTAAATAACAAAATAAGAATAAAAATGATATATATATTTTTTTTGTTTATGATTAACATATTTTTTTATATCAATTTATTATTATTATTATTTTTTTTTAATGATATCAATTTTGTTTGTCCTTTTTTTTCCGATCCATGAAATGTGCCTGTGCAACATTTGTTTCATAAAATGAGCGCAAACAAATTTGAAAATCAAACTAAAGTGAGCCGTGCATCAGTAAAAAAACTTTTACATGCTAATTGACCAATCAGAATGCAGGGATTCTTCTACCCATTTTATAATTTCCAATGGCCCCATAAACATGCTAAAGGTATCGCAAAACTGAAAGTGCTTGCCTTGTTACTGTATCTGATTACAGACATTTGTAATGCTTTGTGTTTGATTATTGAGACCATGACGAGTCTTCCTGCAGGGGATAGTCTCACGCAATAATTATCAAACACCACTTCAGTAGCCGAATATTTGAAGACTCTATACAGGCTCTCTTGATTCAACAAAGGGCGTGGCATCAATTAAAATGGAATTCAGGAAAATTGGTAACAATATATTTACTGCATCATATTTAGCCAACTGAATAGTTACCTAATACATTCTACACGTTTTTGCTCTTAACATGCGTAATTTATGTATGGTTCGGTATGTCATGTTAATGCACATAACGTTAATTGGCACAACGTGGATTTCGATCATTTGAAAACAAATGACCATATCTCATGACAAAAATAAATTTAAAAAAGCTGAATTAAAAATCATCAGAAGCATGATTAGTTTCTTTAATATGTCACCAAATACGTATATTTTTCCAATTACCTTCATACCGTCAAACTAGCTTCTGACTGTACAATTCTTTTGAGAATACTCATATAAATCAACAATTTTGAGATAATATTATAATGTGTGTACCTGAACGTTGCTCTGGGTGGCGTGCTCATATGTGATGCTTGGGGTTATGTGACTGCAGTCAAAACAAAACACAAACACCTAACATAACTGTAACTGAATCATTATGAGTATCATATTTGTTTACAGGGCGCCGCTGTAAAGCAGTTTTTTAACTGAACGGCCTACCCTGTATTTTTAAAGAAAACATGAATAAATAACATAATTATAGGCACGCATTAGCTGTGTCATGCATTAGTCTGGGTAAATTGATTTGAATTTATTTCCATATTTCACAAATCTTTTTTGAAAAAGGAAATATACAAACAAACAATATATTCATGAAAGAAATACAGTATACAATACACAGAAGACTGATATACAATAAATATTACATAATGAACAATTGGTTTGTAATTAACATAACGTGAAATATGGGGGAACCAAAAAGAAGCAAAGCTAACCCCTGGGGACATATGGTTCCCAGGGGTAATTGAGTCTTATTAATTTTGAATAATAAAAATTGAAAGAAAACAAAAAACAATAAAAGAACAAGATAAAGATGATAAGGTGCCATGCCAAAAAACAAATATTTGTATACCACCATAGACAAGAATATTACAAGAATACTACAATCGATCCAACCGAATACAAATGTAGTAGATGTATGCTCACATTCTTTTATGATTTTTTACAACTTCCTCGACCAGACATTTGACAGGAATCAGAAAGGAAAATACGGAAAATGATTTAAATCAACCAATTTAATCCAAATCTGTATACCAATAACAATAAATTGTATTCTTATAAATAAACGTCCATCAAGGCAAATATCTAAAGTAAAACCACTTCAAAACCACCACCGTTCAATTAAATCAATGCGTATTTAGTCGGACTTACTTCAACGTGGTTTCTTAGCACTGTGTGCGCCTTACAAACGACTGGCTGGAATATTCCCCGGGCTGTGGTATTATTATGCACTTTGTGTGCAGGAATGAAGTGTGTATCCGTTGACCGGGATAATAATAATATCGCTTAGTGGCTCATTGAAAGTGCACTCTATAATTGTATATTATTATAACATTACTTTAAAGTAAAACGGACAACAAGATATACATGTGTATATGTGATTGATTTACCATATCTACAGGTGAGAGAGCAGTGGAAAAAAATTACAGAGACAATAAATAAACCAAAGTTCACTATCAACTTACGTGTACAACTGGGATCCTATCGAAAGCGGATATTTCCAATTTATTGAATAGTATAAGCAAATGATGGTCAAGATCAGAATACTAAACTTGGCGATTTTTCGGAGCGATATCACTTTCCACGCCATGACGCTTGTCGTTTTCCCCAACTGTTGATTTGCCCTTTTCATTTACAAGAATGATATAATCCATAAAACGAGAAGTTATTTGAACTGCCTCAATACACTGATTGAAGCTCGCGGAACTCATGCATTCAGCGGTATCAATTTAATCGAACACACACACACCAAAGGAGTAGGTCTCTTTTGTGCATGTTCACGTTAATTATTGTTAATGTTCAACTAATGTCCCACTCAGATCCATAAAAAGGCAAGTTATTAAATAATAGAATACAGATTGCCAATATACGGTAAGCCCGGCTAGTTACAAAGTTCATGAAAGCATTATCTAATCAAAAACATGCAAACGTCACAAGTAACATGGCTCCTTATTATTTAACCACTTTATCCACATACGTCATTTTAGTACACGGATTCTGTTGACAATGTGTGGTCTAAACTGTGACTGGTTATACCCAAATCCTGAACCTGTCGGTAAAAATCAAAATTAGATATTCAAGCCATTCAGAAGGCCTCATCACGAGCTTACATTTGATTCCTTGTTCTACAATTTTGAAACATATTTAGGCCAAGCTATGATGTTTCAATTTCACTTATATGAGTCTCTGCAATACATTATGTGAACTTATACTGCCCATTTCTCCAGATAATAAATGACTGGCTATATACAGGGTGGCCCCCCCCCCCCAAAAAAAAACGGAACGGGGCACTTCCCAAAATATAGTACCAAACTATTTATGTCCATCAGATAGGGTGTCTTTTCCAATGAAAAACGATACCAAGAACAGTAATTTTGGACGTGTAGTTTTTGTTTTAGGACGCTGTGAGTGAGACCATGTCAGGTGCCAATTTTTACCTATTCAGGGTCAGTAAAACCGCACTCACTGCCCGTAATACCATGCCCATTATCTCGGAACACGGCTGAGTGCACACTGTCAATGGCGCGCTGTGTATACGGTATGAAAGGCGGTGCGTGCGGTTTTACTGGCCCTGACTAGGTAAAAATAGACAAAAAACGGAACCTTACATCATGTCACTCACAGCGCCCTAGCACAAACACTACTCAACCAAAATGACTGTTCTTGGTATCGTTTTTCATTGGAAAAGACACCCTGTCCGTTGGACATAATAATTGTGTTGCTGTATTTTGGGAAGTGTTCCGTTCCGTTATTTCTGGGCCACCCTGTATAGTGCAGTGTTTTGCTATAATATAAAGGAAGGAAGATCTAAGAGGTCATTGGGGGACATATCGTTGCGGGTTGCTGCACCACATCTACGGAATCAGCTTCCCCAAGATCTCCGTCAATCTCAAACAATCAATAACTCTTAATCATGCCTGAAACCTAACTGATGAAATTACCGTAAATATGCCCGAAGTTATTTTGTTGTGATTAATTTGTATGCTTATGATTACTATTTTATGACTATGTTTTTTGTTATAACTTTGCAATGGTTGAAATGTGCGCCACGAGTGTTCGAAAGGACAGATGTGCGCGCGGTATAAATGATAATTATTATTAATATTAATAATGCATTTAATATCGTGGATGCTTGTCACCATTAACAGTGCTGCGACCCTAGCAAAACAGTAGAAAATAACCAAAACAACAACAAATGGAAACAAAGAGATATAATGACACTTTCATGAAATGACAGTATATTTGTATGTGTTATTTGGCAAATGATACTGCAATGCTTTCCGTCTTAAAGTTTGCACGATTAAATTAGCACCAACATGCAAGCCCTTCATAACCATATCTCAAGCTTGCGTAACAACCGAGTAAAGTCCGAACCCCAGCTTGCATTTATCAAATCGATCTTTCTTATTAAATCACTCATAATATTTGTTCTTCTAGAAAAGATGTTTATTGCTCCACGTACACGTACCTTATCTGACTAGTAATTCGACTGTCCAAATTCGAAATTCGAAAGTCCAAATTCAATCATGTATGTCGTTATTTACAGGCTATTAATGATTAATACGTGTGAAACGACTTCCGTATTACCCCTTGTTAGTCCACTTCACTATGTCTTAATTAATAGTTTCGTTCAAGATGTTGGGTGATTTGCAAATTTATACATTTTTGGAAGCGTTGATATATACTAAATCTGAAAACCAATGTTGCCATTTTTTTGAAAGCCGGCATGGGGGCCATATTGGCTTTTCAAAATGGCCGCCATAGTCTACCCTTTTTGGCCTATATCTCCCTATTTAAGCCACCTAGTGTATACATTTTGGTGTCTAAACCCACATTTTCTAGACCAATTAATTGAATGGCAATAATGAGAATAGTTTAATATAACGGCAATATTGGATTACCAAAATGGCCGCCATAATCAACCGTTTTTGGCCTATATCTCCCAATCTAAGCAACCTAGTGTACACATTTGTGCGTCTTAACCCACATTTTCTGGACCAAGGAGTTGAATGGCAATAATGAGAATAGTTTCATATGACGGCAAAATTTTCTTTTCAAAATGGCCGCCATAATCAACCGTTTTGCCTATATATCCCAATCTCAGCCACCTAGTGTATCATTTTAAGTGTCTAAACCCACATTTTCAGTTCCAAGTAATTGAATGGCATTCATGAGAATGGTTAAATATAACGTCTATATTTGATTTTTAAATGGCCTCCATGAATATCAACGTTTGCCAATAATTATGAGTTTAAAATCTGGTAAATACTGTACTAAATACACATTTCAAGGGCCGCGAAATTGCTCGACAGGAGTCATAATTTTATAGCAGCAATGATGGTTTTCAAAATGACTGCCAAGAATGACCCCTCCGCAATATCTCCACATCTAAGCCATTTTGGCACATGAAAATAATGTCCCAAAACATTTAATGAAACACGCACTAAACCACATCCACACTGACTGTGTCCTGATATTTACCATCTATAGAATGTAATTTCTTCGTAGGATGAAAAGTGGATTATCAGTACTGAATAACCAGACTTCATTCTAATTAACATGTATCATAATAATCCGTCACCTGTGGGAATCTGGTGGGCCCTGTATTCACTTTATGGGGATTTCAACATCTAGTTGGGAACAGGTTGATAACTGTTTTTACTAAACAAGTTACTCAGTTTTCAAACTACATAAGTGTGTTTTCTTTGTTGCGGTCAACACTGACTTTCTGCAGACACTCCTGATTGAAAAGAAACCACATACAAATTATGCACTGTCACAAACCACTGCATATTATATCAAAGCCTGGAGGAGGTCGGAAGTTCAAGATCAACGAGCAGGTTGGAAGCTCTTAGCCTACACATCTTGGATGTATTTTCAGAACAACTCTGCCAAGGTGAGACCAGGCAGGAGAGAACTGTAAACCAAGATGGGCACGCTACAACTCATGGCATCCATCAATAAAGTGACTGAGGTTGGTGCCTTACCTCTACTGCCAGAAATAGCACACAAATGGTCAACTCTTCTCACAATCATGATGCAAGCATAGAGGCCAGGCCTTCATGAAAGACCAGGCAGTTGAGAATGATCACCTCATGCAGTCATTTCACTTGACATGGCCTTGTAAGGGTATGTGAAAGTGGTTAAGCTTGTGGATGCAAGACCAGACCATGGACATTGCCTTTACTAGGAGAGCTTCATGTCGTAATAGCTTCATGAGAGTCATTGATGCCTCGATCAAAACTCTGGTATAGATAGTGCTTGTACAGACCAGCTACAAAAAGACATAATTATTCTGAAATGCACCCACTACTGGTGTTCCTTGCATGCCCACATCTATTTGTACATGGCGCTGTACATAATATAGCACTTGAACAGCTTTTCCTTGACATCCTAAAGCAGTGGTCTAAATCAGACCCCCACCCTACCCCCCCCCCCCCCCCCCCCCACACACACACAGACACACACGTAAGCCCGGCGCAGACAGAGCCGACTCGACCCGATCCGACTGGTTTTAATCAGGCTAGAGTTGGGCACGGTCGGTCGGAGCAGATTTATCGTGTTGAATCGGCCCCAACTGGCATCCGACTGTCTCTCGACTGGCAAAATGTGTGCCGCGAGGCACTAAAAACTGAGCCATTCGGAATGACAACCAGTCGAGTCGGCTCTGTCTGCGCCGGGCATTACACCACTCAACCAGTTGTCTTGGTCCCGTTTTTTTAATATACGCACCCCCAAAGCCCAAACCCACCGCTTTGAAAAATCCAGGCTACCGGCCTGAGCGATCACATATTTTGTCTTGGGGTGGTTGTCTTGGGGAGTGATTGTCTTTGGGGGGGGGGGGGGGGGGGGGGGTGGGGGTTATTGTATTGGGGGGGGGGGGATATTCCAGGGGGGTAGTTGTCCGGGGGTTATCGACCAGGGGGTGATTTTCTGGGAGGTAATCGTCCGGGGGGTAGTTGTCCGGGGGGTAGTTGTCCGGGGGGTAATAATCCGGGGGGTAGTTGTCCGGGGGGTAGTTGTCCAGGGGGTAGTTGTCCAGGGGGTAGTTGCCTTGGGGGGTAATTGTCTTGGGGGGGGGGGGGTAATTGTCCGAGGGGTAATTGTCCGGGGGGTAATCATCCGGGGGGTAGTTGTCTTGGGGGTAATAATCCGGGGGGTAGTTGTCCGGGGGGTAGTTGTGTGGAAGGTAATAATCCGGGGAGTAGTTGTCCGGGGGGTAGTTGTCCGGGGGGTAATTGTCCAGGGGGTAGTTGTCCGGGGGGTAGTTGTCCAGGGGGTAGTTGTCTCGGGGGGTAATTGTCTTGGGGGTAATTGTCTTGGGGGGTAATTGTCTTGGGGGGTAATTGTCTTGGGGGGTAATTGTCTTGGGGGGTAATTGCCTTGGGGGGTAATTGTCATAGGGGGGTAATTGTCCGGGTGGTAGTTGTCCGGGGGGTAATTGTTCTAGGGGGTAGTTGTCCGGGGGTAATCGTCCGGGGGGTGGTTGTCCAGGGGGTAGTAGTCCGGACACGCTTTCAAACAAACATCACATGCACATTAGTTGAAACATTTTTTTGAAACTTGAGGTGTATGGATGGCGCCCTATTGCTTTTTAAAAATGATAACAGCCATGCAACTGAATCGCGTATATATTTTATCATTTAAGCATCATTGACCTATAATTGTTAATTTAATAATTTGCAAGTTTGAATTACTAAAAATATGTTTGACCAGAACTATACTATCCCTTTAACATGTGTACAATAAATGAACCAAATCAAATCAAACACGACCAATCGTAACATTACTGGTTTGTCAGTATTAACCATGATGTCATTATAATTTACTTTAGACACTGCACATGTTTAATCGTTTGAATACACAATATAGATGCATCAATGCATCAATTCTCGTTCAATTTGTTAAGCAGTAGTATCACATGTCACTTGTGAAGGAATTAATTACAAAAGGCCCTAAGTCCCTTTAAAATTGTTATCGATGTAAGTTTAATAATAGACTTAGTACATGTAGCCAGCTACAAATCTAAGTTTGTAGACAAATTACGCATTTCACAACCATATATCGAGCATTTACATATGCACGCGTAAGAATAAGGATAAATAGACGTGTTTTCTACCAGTTTATGAAATGACGCTCTCCGGTGGGTATAAGAGCAGTGACGTAACTAGGAGCAATTATAATAAATAATAATATAGGAAAACAAACAAATATGGACGAATTTTTGGCAAGGAAAGAAAGCTGACAAAATATTAGTACACTATGTTCTAGATATTGAATACACAACTATAAGGATTTATATAACTGTATAAGAACACATTACTCAGAATAAAAACATTACGCGCAATCATCTGCATTATCATGCCTTTGTTGATGTTCTCATTGATGGTAATGCCTTTTTGTTGAAAATGATACTGATGATAGATGGTGTGGATGGTAATGGCGATGGTGGTGGTGGTGGTAGTGGTCGCGATAGTGGTGGTGGTGATGAAGATGGTGGTGTTAGTGATGATGTTGATGACGACGACGATTATGATGATGGTGATTGGGGTGGTGGTGTTGAGGACGACGACGATGATGATATTGATTGGGTTGGTGGTGTTGATGATGATCTTGAGGACGACGACGATGATGATGATCGTGATTGGGTTGGTGGTGGTGCTGGAGCTGGTGTGTCGATAATGGAGGTGGTAATATTAATGATGGTGATGATGTTAATGGTGGTGGTGATGATGGTGAATATGGTGATGATAATGGTCATGGCGGTGGTGGTGGTGCATCTTCATTACATGTACACTAGACTTGAATTTGGTAAAAGCCATGGACTAAACATGGTATTACACAAACTTATATATTCATGCCCGTCGTCAGATTGTGTTTGTCATATCTTTCCGTGTAGAGTATTTCCTTTCTAGAGGTCAAATCTTAAGTAAATAATAATCCGATACATTTGGTTGTAGAACACGTTAGATTGATTAACATTGTTAAACTGGCCATGTTTACTGGAATTTCGTTGTAAACGTCTACCTTCCGACAAACCTTACGTAAAAAAAATAATAGCAAGCATTTCAGCAGGCCTACCTGGGCACGCGAAAACCAGATTGCCTGCGTGGGGGAGGTGGATGGTAGCGCGTTTCTAGGTTACTGACCGGTGATGGCTGGTCTTCCACCCCGATAGAGGTGGGGAGAGAGAGAGAGAGCGTTGCCATCGCCTCCTGCTAGCTGCGAATCAGCTGGGCGCTGACGTGATGTTCCTTGTACCAGCGTGACGCAAACAGACGGTATATGTCAATAACAAATACTCTTTCTGAGGTCGTGCAATGTTACCTCAAAATATGACCTTGTACATTGTCGTTCACACCTCCGTGTATCCGATTACCTGATACGACCTGGCAGGTAATGATGTGAAAATAAACTCCACACTTAACCCCGCGGGCAAGACACGGGGGACAGTGTAAGTCACGTGGGCAGTGCATACGTAGTACGTAAGTGCTACGTGGGTGCCACGTGACGCAGCACCGCTTCAGTGCCGCGTATATAACCCCGCACAAAAAGTTCCGTAATTCAAGTTTGCAAATATATACAGTCAAACCTGTCTATAGCGACCGCTCAAGGCACAGGCGAGGGTTGTCGCTATAGACAGGCGGTCGCATTAGACAGGTTGGCGGCCATTATGAATTTCTGGTCACATATTGTGCCTACATTTACATCGTGCCCCCCCCCCTCCCCCCCCCCCCCCCCCCCCACGCACCAGCCACGCACCAGCCACGCGGTAGCCACAACAAATCATCGCAGACCAAAAATTGTGCGTGTCCAATTTTTCTCCACGTTGGAAAATGAAGGCTACGCGGGAGTCAGGTAGCTTGAAACTACTTGCGTAGTGTGCACGGGCCACCCGCGGGGGGCCCACGTACAACCCCCAAATCTCTACGTGGACCCTCGCTACGCCTACGCGGGTCAGATGAGACCATGCCTGGGAGTGGTCACGTAGAAAATGCATGTTTTCGAGATGTTCACGTAAGCAGTGCCTGGGTAGTGCGTTGGTGGCGCGCAGGCGCTACGCGGGCAAGACCAGGGGGCAGTGGTGATCACGTGGGCAGTACGTGCGTAGTGAGTGCGTTGTACGTGGGTGATACGTGGGTGGTGCACAGGTACTACATGGGTGCTTCTCTATAGCTTATATATCCTGCAAATAACGAAGCAAATTTCGCAAGTACTACCCACGAACCCCCCCCCCCCCACGTGCCCCCAACGCCCCACCCACGCACCAGCCACGCGGTAGCCGCGACAAATCATCGCAGACTTAAAATTGTGTATGTCCAATTTTTATCCACGTATGAAAATGAAGGCTACGCAGGGGTCAGGTAGCTTGAAATGTCTTGCGTATGCTTGCGTAGAGCGCGCGGGCGACCCGCGTAGGGTCACGTACAACCCCAAAATCTGTACGTGGACCCCTCGCTACGCCTACGCAGTATGACCGCACCGCGTGCTCGTAATGAGGCTGTGCGCATTTTTTATTCAGATCTACCGTAGAGGTCGCATGCATTGCGCCCTGCTTGCTACTCGCTCGGTGGATACGATCAACAACAAGATTTGACAGCATCGCTTGTGGTCCTCTGTAGGTAGCCAGCTGTACACTCAAGATAACAAATTGACTCGATAAGATAATCTTGACATTATCACCTTTCGTTTGATACCAATTTTGCGATATTTTGTTTAATTTTTGACATGTTTTTTGTCATCAATAAAAAGGGAATTTGTTCGTCCTTACGATAGAGGTTTTGGACATAGTCTTCTTCTATGCTAGTTCCTGACTGGATTAAAAAAATGTTTCACCTAGATTTTGCAAGATATGATCCGTTGATTATCTGGTTGATCGTATAATGTGAAAAGTGGTGGTATACGGTTCTAGGACTACTACCCCCTGGACAACCACCCCCCGGACGATTACCCCCCGGACAACTACCCCCCTAGGACAATTACCCCCCGGACAACTACCACCCGGACAATTACCCCCCTAGGACAATTACCCCCCAAGACAATTACCCCCAAGACAACTACCCCCCAAGACAACTACCCGCCAAGACAACTACCCCCCAAGACAACTACCCCCAAGACAATTACCCCCCGGACTACTACCCCCCCCGGACAACTACCCCCGGCCAACTACCCCCCGGACAACTACCCCCCGGACAACTACCCCCCGGCCAACTACCCCCCGGATAATTACCCCC